>JBBPSC010001339.1:0-10453 GCA_038093395.1 Baorangia bicolor | reverse complement strand
TTCCCATACATGCGGACAATGCATTGCAATTGTAGATACAGCGTATACATGGACAAATACCTGTTGTAGTATATAAACCTCGAATGCAACGCCAGAGAACTCCAGTCTAGTTCTTCTGGTCTTTTCCCCTCAAAGGGTCCCAGTAGTAGTACTCCTTTCCATCTCCTTCGTCTTAGCCTTTCTAGTGCAACCTTTGAGCTTCAAGCTTTGAGGGTTGTTTCAATCTCAGTAAAGCTTTGCAGTGCCGAGAGATGTAATTGTCTTGTGCATGGGAATAAATATGACTTCCTTAGAGAAGCGATTGACGACCACAAGGATCAAGTTGAACCCTTCACTTTCAGGTAAGTCTGTGATAAAGTCTGCAGAAATGTCCTGCCAGGGACCTTTCGGGACAGGATTCAGTTGGAGTTTGCCTGCCAGAGGCACGTTTGTTGGTTTCATCCAAGCGCATCTTTTGCATCGTGATGTGTAGTCCTTGATCTGCAAATGCATGGTCTCCCAGAAATAATATTGTGAGACCAGCTTGTGTGTCTTGTCAGACCCCCCATGACCTGCCAAGGTGGAGTCGTGATATAATGTTATAATGTTTTGATGGAGCATGTCATCTGCCAGTACATAGATCTTGCCATTAAACTTTGAGAGTCCGTGCTCGTCGTTCTCAAAGCCTTGGCGAGTTGTGTCCATTAATTTAGACTGCGCATCCCTGATGCATTCAAGAATAGATTCTTTGAGTCTGTGGACCTGCACCCTTTTCTCTGTACCCCTCACATGTTCTGTGGGAATCATCATGACTCCTTTGTTATCGTGTTCAATTCCCACAGAGTGGTCTTCTCTTTGGGACAAAGTGTCGGCTTTTCCCATAGAAGCACCCAGCTTCTTGACCAATTCATAATTGAATCATGTGAGATATTGAGCCCAGCGAGCCTGACATCTATTCAGGTCCTGAGATTTCATAAAGTACTGGAAATTGGCGTGATCCGTCCATATCTCAAATGGGAACTTTGCACCTTCAAGGTAGTGGCGCCACTGTTCTAGCGCTTTTATGATGGCTAGCATCTCCTTGTCAGCAATAGGGTAGTTCCTTGTCTGTTTTTGTAAATATAAGTATATCGTCTGTGTACACTATAACTACTTCCAGCATGTCAGCAAAGATGTCGTTCATCATTGCTTGGAATGTGGCTGGGGAGTTGCATTGTCCAAAATACATAATGAGGGGTTCATATGCACCTTGGTGGCAGACAAACGCGGCTTTTCACTTGTCACCTTCTGTTACAATTTTCTTCCTTTCCCCTTATCTCCTTCTTTTTACCCATCATTCTCTTACCTATACCTGGCACGGTTGGTCAGCTTCCATCTCTTCCACCATTCTAACTATCCTTGCTGACCCTTCCGACTTCACCTTTGTCCCTCTCTTACCTTGAACACCTTCTCTCAGACTTACTTATCTCCTCACCATTTCTCTCACAATGGCCAGTGTTCCCAACCTTCCATTATATTCTCTCTTGTTTGTTTCCTTATGTGGAGCTGGTCTGTGCACACTTATATTTCTTATATAAACCTATACCACCTCATTTGTACTTTTTATTCTTGATCTATGCTATACAAGCATACCTTCTTGAATCCCCTGGAAGTTTAGCTTCCTCTCCTAAGTCTTTGCCCTCGTCCTGGAGTGTGACTCTTTGTCGACACTCTTCTCCTCGTTTAAGACCTAGTAACCCTAGGTGTTACACGAAGCGTACCAAGGGGGGACTCGTTCAACAGGGATACTCCACAGGCGATACTCACGAAGAGACCAACGTCTGGGGAGCTGCGAGGATAACGAGTTACTAAGACGAGGGAGTCTCGAGGAGACTAACAGGGATGCCCAGGGGCGCTGGGTCTTTATATGAGGATGCCTAGGGTTACTAGGTCTTGGACGAGGAAGGAAGCATCGACAAAGAGTCACGCTTAGAGACAAGGGCAAGGACTTAGGAGTGGAAGCCGGACTTCCAGGGAATTCAAGAAAGTATGCTTGTTAAGCGTAGATCAAGAATGGAGAAGTACAGAAGGAGCGGTGTAGATATATATATATGTATACTGAGAGAGTGCACGGACCAAGCTCTTCATAAGGAAACGAAAGAGAGAGAATCGGATGGAAGGTTTAGGGGACACAGATCATTGTGAGAGAAATGGTAAAGAGATAGGCGAGTCCAAGGAATAGTGTTCAAGATAAGAGAGACACAAGAGTAAGGTTGGAAGGGTCAGCGTGGATGATGAGAAGAGCGGAAGAAATAGAAGCTGACCAACCGCGCCAAGTACGAGTAAGGGAACGATGTGTGCAAAGCAGAAGGCGAGAAGAGAGAAGAAAGAAAACTGTAACACTAGGTGTCCTTGTGCCAAGTCCCAGCACCCCTGGGCATCCTTGTCAGTCTCCTTAGAGACTCCCTCGTCCCTGTGTCTCGTTATCCCTGAAGCTCCTCAGACATCAGTCTCTTCATGAGCATCGCCTGTTGAGTATCCTTGTTGAACGAGACCTCTTTGGTACACTTTGCATAACACCTTCCTTAATGCATACATTGTTATAACCCCATCGTAAATCCATCTTTGTAAATAGCTTAGCTCCTTTGAGTCTATCAATGAGCTGCATGATGAGGGGAAGCAGATAATTATTTTTTATCGTGTTTTCATTTAGGTAACAGTAATCCTGTACCATTCATTTCTTTCCATCTTTCTTCAGAATAAAGAACACTGGGGATGTTTGGGGAGATTTGGATGGCCTGATGTAGCCTTTGTGTAATTGATCATCTATAAATGCCGATACCTCCTCTTGTTCAGTAACTGACATTGGGTAGAGCTTGCCTTTGCGTGGTTTGAAATCTGCCTTGAGATTGATGGCATGATTCCATGGCTTGCATTCCAGCATGCCTTCAGATTCTTTCTTTCCAAACATGTCCAGCCATTCATGGAATTCCTTTGGAACCAGTTCTGCAGGAGTCTTTTCCGGTTTGTCCATTACCTGGAGTCGGCTAATCCGTTTTAGTGTATGGTACACATAAGGCACATCATTGAGTTCCTTCTCTTCTAAGGTTCTCAAGAAAACAGATCTATCTGAGAGAAGGTAGCACATTCTCAGACAGCATGTAAGTTTGACAGATCCCGTCTGCCAGTCGATCTTGGGATTGTGCTTTGTGAGCCGCGTGTATCTGAGGATCAAGGGGTTTCTACCTAGGTTGGTAACTTCCACTACTAGCTTTTCACGGTGACCTTGGTAGTTGATGATTAACTCTGCCATATGGGTGATATCTCTGGCTGAGTTCTTGGTTTCGTCCACATTGTATACTGGGATCAGTCGGTCAAGTTTCATAATCCTGATGTTGTTCATTTTGGCCCAGGTGGTGTCGAGAAAGATACCATTCGCACTGCTATCTAAAAGGGCATGCATTGTGGTCATCTTGTGTTTGGTTGTCGAGGCTGCAACCCCAACTTCCAAGTTGATCTCTTTCTTTGATTTAACAGATCTGATCAGAATCCATTTGGGAGTTTCATCAGATAAATAAGACATAATATTTTTTTCTTTATTTTTCTTGACCAAATTAAGCCTGCATTCCTGTGCAGCAAGGTCAGACTCAATCTGACTTCCGGTCTCGGTTGTACATGTATCAACATTGTCTATAGAGGAAGTTTGGAAGAATGCATCTTCCGTGTCTGTATCATCTGTATTCAAAATACAAAAACAATTCTTGAAATCCCATCCTGAAGCAGCAGCATGGGGGCTTGGCGACAAAGTAGCAACATCTGCAGGAGTTTCCCAAGAACTCAGGCAGACCACCCTTTTCCTGACGACTTCATTTCTGTTGTCTGCATGTCATAAAAGAATGCCTTCATCTCATTGAAGGTCATTCCCTTGATTGCCTTTTCAGGGTCAGGCTTTGACTCTCCTATCTTGGCCCTTCCCTTTCCCTTGTGAGAGCAGCTGCCCTCTTCCTCACTCTCACTATCCCTGCTGCTAGCAGTGCAGACACTGCGATATTTGCTGCACCTTCTGCTATGCCCGCCCCCAAGGAACTTACATTCCTTGCATTCCTTTTTGGGCTTGTCGCAGTCTTTAGCGAGGTGAGGCCCATTGCAGTTGAAACATTTGCCACATTTACTCACAGCATCAATCTCCATTGGCTCTCTGTGGCCGCTGTAGGTTCTGGCTCCACTTGAGCTTTCTTTTCACGCGTTGTTACCCCAGGCGCACCCCTGGTTGCTTTTGATGCAGTAATCAAAGGCCTCCTCGGCATTGCCAATCCTTTGGATGACCTTGATATAGGCTTCCACCATATCCTGTTGTTCTTCTGTTATGAAGACCCAGTGGATGATCTTCTCTTTAACATTCTTTTCAAGCAGGAAACAGCCCATGGCGTCTCCTACGTTGCTGGTTTCATATAAGGACAACCACTTGGTTAGGAAGTCCTCAATCCGCTGGTCATTAGACTGGCAGAGCTTGAAGAGTTTGTCAGCCGCAGTGTTGGCAAGGTTGCCCAGACAGAAACGTGTGGCCATCATCTCCGTCAATTCTTCTTCAGTGGGCCAAAGCTGTAACAGTAGTGAAACGCATAAAAGCAGCAAACCAGCATTTTTCTTCTTTTTGCTTGTACCACGATTATGGACTTATCCCTTATATTTTTCCTAGTCGCTTTACCTTTTTACTGCTCACCCGTAAGCGCGCGCCTATCTTATCTCTACATCATCTTATCTTCAGCGCTTACAATCCACATCTTATCTCATCTTATCTATTCATTCCCACGTAGGCGGCCGTTCTGTATCTTACCCTTCGCCCTATGTTCTCGGTCCTACGTCACTCCATTCTACATCATGCATGTCTTACACATGTCATGCTTCTCCCCACCTCCTATCGTGTTCTAGCCTGGTCTAGTCCGCCTCGTTGTAGTTATGTCATAGCTACGTCATGCCTACCACAGGCCTCATGTACTTGTAGTGTAGCACTATATAAGCTGAGGCCTGGGGACAGAATCACCAGTCGATTCTCCTCTAGCCTTAGTATTGTCAACGGACATACTCTGTTAAGGAAAGATCTAAAGCTTAGACGATACTATTGTCGAGTACCTCCAAACCTCGATAACGGTCTCTCCAAGTTGAAGACTACTTATCTTCATCGCGAGTTCCTCTCTCTCCTCTTCGACTCCATCCTTTACCCTCTGCATCTTAGGGTTAGGACATATTGTTTAGGGTTGTCATTCCACGTCCCCGTACAACTCTAACGGTTATCCAAGGCCGTTACAAAAGCACATCATGCTTTGGCATGTATTTGAGGAGCTGGTTCCTGGCCCATGTGCCAGCTCCATTCTTGTCCTTGTGCTCTTTCGAGCCAATGCGTGTCCAGCACGCTACACATTTGTCTTTAGAAGACGCAAAGGTCTCCTGATTGATTGTTAGGTAGACAGAAAGCTTCATCCACCATTCGTCGAACTTGTCATATGACCCATCGAAAAGACCTGGGTCAGGGACCACTTCTACTTTCTTCGTAATTTTAACTTCAGCATGTGGTCCCTGTGCCTGAAGTTGTGCCACATTAGTGATGTCTTTGGTGGCCCAAAGGTCGCGTTGCATGTCATTCAGCTGTCTGTGCAACTTGTCGACGAGTTGTGTGAGATCGTCAGACATGGTTGGTGGAGATGGCACCTGAGGAGAGTACAGGAAGGTGGTTTGTGGCTTGTCGTCTTCTGAGGGAATGACAGGGCTCGGGGATCTCCTTGCAAATGGGTCAAAGTGCAGCTTGTCTGCCTTGTTGTGTGGGACCTACTAAGTCCGCTCTTTGTTGATATGCTTGTTCGGCTTTGTAAAATTCTAAAGTGGGAATTCTCACCGCTTCAGCTTCTTCTTGGGTGACGACTAATCGTTCTAAGAATGGAGTGTCAAATTGGAGGTTACCTCAAACGTAATCAAGGAACTGTGGGTATTCTTTGTGGATATCCAGGAGGAGAACTGGATCATCATTGGGGTTGTGGGAAGGAGAAGGTGTGCATAGAAGGAGCTGTTGCTCAACTTCGTCTTCTTCCTTCTTCCACTTCGGGAAAGATGGGAACATCCAAAAGAAAATAAAATGTACCAAGGATCTAGATCACTCCAGGTACTAGTCTTGAGTCTCAATCCTTGATGACTACTTCAAAATTACATAAGCCTGCACATGTGGGCACAATACTGCTCTTGCACACGTGGGGAGGCTCTAGGTAACTAAACGTAAATGAAATGTGCCACACAAGGACATGGCACATATGCCAAAGGAAAGAAAAGAGGTTTTTGTGGTGGTGTTTAAACTATTAGACCTGTGTGGGGAATACCACTACAAGTGCCTTACAGGCTACTTGTCTTCACTGGCTCTAGTGCCAGGATCTACATAAAAGGAAAGTGTGCAAGGGTGCGAGAGAAAGGTAGGGGTGAAGTGGATTGTCTCCTTAAGCCTGGAGTCCGGCTGTATCCCCTTAACGCTGGGGGCTGCGTGTAACGATGAAGAGAGTGTCTGAAGACAAGGTGTGATTTGAGGCAAGTAAGAGTAGTCAAGTTCTAATGTTGACAACCTCAAATCAAATAATGACTTGGGCCGAATCACACTAGAGAGCTTGCTTAGAGACAAGAGATTGGGGAAAACCAACAAGAACTTGACTAAAGTTCTTGGTGGTGCTTGTTCAGATTATATACCTACTGACTACGTTTAGGGCAGGTACTTTAGGGTAGGCTAAGTATAACTTATGTTGAGGATTAGAGGCAATGACGTCAGTGTACGTCATAGCCTAGACCGTCTGTACTATGATGTCATAGATAAGAGATAAGGGTCTAGTCCTATGAGTTATAAAAAGTCCACGTAATTGGGTCTAGACCTTCTCATGGTCATGTGATTGAAAGTGGTAGAAGTCATGTGACTTGGAAAAAGAGAAAATGATAAGATAAGATAGTGTCATGTAATATATTATGTGACGTGTTTGCAACAGATTCACATACCTGGAGTGATAAAGATTCTTGGTACATTTACTTTTCTGGATGTTTCCAAAGTGGAAAAAGGAGGAGTCCCCTGAGCCTTAGCTTAGGGTCTCTTCAGACCCCAACGATGACCCAATTGTCCCACTCCCAGACATTGGCTATGCTTACCCCTGCTTCCTTGATTACATTCAAAGCAGCCTACATTTTCTGACCCCATTCTTAGAAGAACTTGTGGTCACAAGAGAAGAAGCAGAGGAAGCAAGAATCCCTGCTTTAGAGTTTCATCTTGCCCAACAAGCATACCAACAAGACAGTGATTTAATAGGTCCCGCATACCAAGGACAACCTGAACTTCAACCTGTTTGCATGCCAGTCCCTGAGCCCCATCGTTCCCTCAGACGACGACAACCTACCAACTCCCTTCCCCTCCTCTCCAACGGCACCATCACCACTAAACATGTTAGGCAACCTCACACAACTCATCAACGAGCTATGCACTCAGTTGGCAGAAATGCAAAGAGATCTGCAAGTGGCAAGAGACACCGCTAACACAGCCAACCTTGCAGCGGCAGGACCACGAGCTGAGGTAAAGTTTACAAAGAAAGTAGAGGTTGTACCCAACCCAGGACTTTTTGATGGTTCATATAATAAGTTTGATGAATAGTGGATGAAGTTATCAGTCTACCTTACAATCAATATGGAAACTTTCACATCCTCTAAGGATAAATGCATCGTGTGCTGGACATGCATCAGCTCAAAGGAGCACAAGGACAAGAATGGAGCAGGTACATGGGCCCAAAATCAACTCCTCAAATACATGCCCAAACACGCGGCCTTATGGCCAACAGAAGAAGAACTAACAGAAATGATGACTGCTTGTTTCCATCCCAGCAATCTCACAGATACAGTGGCCGACAAGTTATTCAAGCTCTGCCAATCTAACAATCAGCAGATAGAGGACTTCCTTACAAAATGGTTGTCCCTATATGAAACCAGCAACTGTGGAGATGCAATGGGATGCTTCCTGCTGGAAAAGAATGTAAAAGAGAAGATCATTCATTGAATCTTCATAAATGAGGAAAGACAAGACATGGTGGAACAATACATCAAGGTTATCCGATGAGTGGGAAATGCCGAAGAAGCATTCAACTATAGGATTAAAAGCAACCAGGGGTGTGCCTGGGATAACAACACACAAAAGGAAAGCTCAAGCAGAGCCCAAACATACAGAGGCCATGGAGAGCCAATGGAGATCGATGCCATAAGCAAATGTGGCAAATGTTTTAACTGTCAGGGTCCTCATCTTGCCAAAGATTGTGACAAGCCAAAGTGAGAATGCAAGGAATGCAAGTTCCTTGGGGGAGGGCATAACCGACATTGCAGCATATTTTGCAGCATCTGAGCTACTAGCTCTGGGGATTTGGACAGTGAAGAAGAGGGCCATTCACATGGCAAAGGAAAGGGAAAGGTGAAGACAGGAGAGTCTAAGCCCAACCCTGAGAAGTCCATAAAAGGAATGGGCTTTGATAAAATGAAAGTGTTCTTCTATGATATGCATAATGTGGAAATGAAAGCTTCAGCAAAAGGATGGTCTGCCTGAGTTCTCGGGAAACTCCGGTGGATGTTGCTTCTTCGTCACCAAGCCTCCACACTGCTGCTTCAGGGTGGGATTTTACAAATTCTTTTAGGATACTGGATGTGGAACACAGACAAGAGGAAGACACATTCTTCCAATCTCCATCTACAGACAATTACATATCATGTACAACTGAGACCAGGAGTCAGATTGAGTCTGACCTTGCTGCACAGGAATGCAGGCTTAATTTGGTCAAGAAAAATAAAGAAAAAATATTACATCTTATTTATCTGATGAAACTCCTGAACAGATTCTGATCAGATCTGTTAAAGCCAAGAAAGAGATTAACCTGGAAGTTGGGGTTGTAGCCTCAACAACCAAACACAAGATAACCGTGACATACGCCCTACTGGATAGCAGTGCAAACAGTATTTTCCTTGATGCAACCTGGGCCAAAACGAATGGCATCAGGATCACAAAACTCGACCAACCGATCCTGGTATACAATGTGGATAGAACCAAGAACTCAGCTGGAGCCATCACCCATATGGCAGAGTTAATCATAGACTACCAAGGTCACCGTGAAAAGTTAGTAGCAGAAGTTACCGACCTCGGTAGAAATCCTTTGATCCTCAAATATATGTGGCTCACCAAGCACAATCCTGAGATCAACTGGCAGACTGGATCTGTCAAACTTACACACTGTCCGAGAACATGCTACCTTCTCTCAGATAGATCTGTTTTCTTGAGAACCTTAGAAGAGAAGAAACTCAATGATATGCCTTATGTACACTAAAACAGATTAGCCGACTCCAGGTAACGGACAAACCAGAAAAGACTCCTGCAGAACTGATTCCAAAGGAATTCCATGAATGGCTGGACGTGTTTGGGAAGAAAGAATCCGAACACATGCCAGAACGTAAACCCTAGGATCATGCCATTGACCTTAAGGCAGATTTCAAACCCTGCAAAGGCAAGCTTTATCCCATGTTGGTTACCAAACAAGAAGAGGTATCGGCATTTGTGGATGACCAATTACAAAAGGGTTACATTAGGCCCTCTAAGTCTCCCCAAACATCTCCAGTATTCTTTATTCCGAAGAAAGACAGAAAAAAGCAAATGGTACAGGATTACCGTTACCTAAATGAAAATACCATAAAAAATAATTATCCACTTCCCCTCATCGCTCAGCTCATTGATAGACTCAAAGGAGCTAAACTATTTATGAAAATGGACTTACATTGGGGTTATAACAACATATGCATTAAGGAAGGCGACAAGTGGAAAGCCGCTTTCATTTGTCACTGAGGTGCCTATGAACCCCTCATTACATATTTTGGACAATGCAATTCTCTGGCTATGTTCCAAGCAATGATGAACGACATCTTTGCCAACATGCTGGAAATAGTTATAGTATATATAGATGACATACTTATCTTTATGAAAACGGACAACGTGGAAGAACACGATAAAATCATAAAAGAAGTATTACATAGATTAAAGGACCACAACTTATTTATTAAACCGGAGAAATGCTTCTTCTGTGTTCCCAAAGTAGAATTCCTTGGGATAATCATTATCCCTGAGGGAATCAAAATGGAGCAGGACAAGGTGCAGGCTATAAATTATTTTTCCAAGTCACATGACTTCTACCATTTTCAATCATGTGACCGTGAGAAGGTCTAGACCCAATCATGTGGACTCTTTCTAGACTCTGAGGGCTAGGCCCTTATCTCTTATCTATGACATCATAATACAGACGGTCTAGGCTATGATGCACACTGACGTCATTGCCTCTAATCCTCAACACAAGTATTTACTCAACCTACCCTAAAGTACCTGCCCTAAACATAGTCAGTAGGTATATAATCTGAACGAGCACCACTGAGAACTTTAGTCAAGTTCTTGTTGGTT
>JBBPSC010001338.1:0-10464 GCA_038093395.1 Baorangia bicolor | reverse complement strand
CGATGCTTGATGACTTGCGCTCGTGCATTGAGTGCATCCGATCGCGTTGGACGTGCGTGCGGGGGTGAGCCTCCACCGTCTCTGGGGTGGAGTCGACTACTTGTGCGTTGATGGCCTCATGCGACGCTCGTTCGACGACCGTGTAGCTAGTGTGTAGTCAGTAGTCCGTTCGTCGCCCGTGAGCCTGAGCTTTGAGGCGACTCACCAGTCCGGACGCGCTCGCCCCGTTGCGCGAGCGCCATGCGCGGCTTGCATCGCGCATCGCGTGCCTGCGTTGGGCTGGTGGTCGGCGCACTGGGACTGGGCGAGCGCGCGCGTGAGGGAGCTGTCGATCGTAGTTCAGTGGATGTACTTACTACTCGATAATAGTCTTGACGGAGCGCAGGACGTCCGGCTGTCGATCGCGCGCGGTTCTCGTTTGATGCGCTCGCGCTCGTTTGATGCGTCTGGGCCTCCACGCGCGCGCGTCCGAGCGTGTAGTCGATCTCTGTGCGTTGGTCAGTCTCGTCTGCCCCGCACGAGCGGGGCATCACTTACCGATCTGATCACTCCGTCCATCCGTCCCTTGATCGCCCGAGGTGGTGCGTTCGACCACGTTCCGCGCGTCGCGGGCCCGCGATCGCGTTCGACCTTAGCAGATTTTATTTTTCGGGTCGGGTCGTGCGCCCTTCCCTCGAGGGGGGAGGGGGGCACGCTGTGGGGGTGGGGGGTGCTGCGACGACGCTGCTGCGTCGTCGTCGTCGTCGTCGTCGTGTGGTGGTGCGCGCTTCGTCGGTCGTGCGCTCGCGCGGTCGGATCGATCGAGACGAGCGGACGGACGCTCTCTCGGACTTCTCCGAGTGTCGGACGTGCGTCGGACGGGCGCAGCGCGATGCACGTGACCGCCCGGCGCGTGCCGTCGTCGTCGCTCGTCGAATCGATCGTGATTACCTCAGCGTCCCCCCCCCCCCCCGGTCTGAAAGAGGGAGACAGGGGGGGACGACACGTGGCCAGAGAGGGGGGAAGAGAGAGGGGTGGGGCGTGGCGTGGCGTGGCGTGACGCGTGACGGCGAACGCCTCGGCTGGGCGTGTACGGCGCTGGTGACCTCGCCCTCGGCCCGCTCAGGGGGTCACCGCGGTCGTCACCAGCGCGGGGCGGTGACCCCCGGTACGTTTCATGTCGTCTGATAACGCGACGTTGAAGGATTCGGACCAACAAGGTCAATTTATTTATTTACTATTTTGTTGCAAACATATAAACGTTAAAAATACGAATATTTATTCGTATCTACGATTGACACACGGAGCCAACAGTGGAAGGACCTTGTCAAGCAAGGTAATATATGAGATCCAACTTGAACGCAAGACTACTTGGAATTTATGCATTATGAGCACATGGACCATGACCTCTTCGACCGTACATGTCGAGTTCAAACGCTCTAGCTAAGTTATCTTCTCGACCCGGAATCAATTTTTGTGGAAACCATGTCACCCGACCGGGTAACCCGCCTGGAGTATGCCTGGTTGAGCAGGTCGTTGACTAGGTCCACCTCATCAATCGTCTTCTTCGGCATCTTGTTCAGCACGATCCTCAACACTGTGGTGTTGGAGACAATGTATACACGCTGGTCCGGTAGTTTGGCATCCTCCAGGTTAGCCCGAACACTTTTCCTCGTCTCCTCGATGAATTGCTTGCGTGCGGCTTTGTACAGCTTGTTACGACGCTCGACGTCTTCTTCGTCATCTCCCTCGTTGTCGTATCCCTTCTCGATCATGATGTTCCGGATGTGCTGGTCGGCTTTCGAACGGACAATGTATGTGGGAATATTGAAACGTCTCGCGTTGACGAGGATGGCGATATCCGTCATGGTGAAGCGATTGTCGAAGAGCACGATGATGCAGTCAAAGACATAGAGACCTTGGTCATTGAAGTACTGCCAGTCGCGACATTTGAGGGTACCTGCACCGGGGATGTCGTACCAGACGAACGGGTTCTCGGGATTTGCGTCTGGGTATCGGGTCATCTGAAGTGTCGTCTCTGTGACTCCTACAGCTGCAGCACCCGAGTCTCGGCTGCGCAAACCACGGAATGCGTTAACGAGGGAGGACTTGCCACTACCAGAGACGCCGGCGACAGCGAAATGGAAACAATCATTTCTGTACTGGATGCGTCGTTTGGCAGCAGCAAGTTCTTCGGGGGAAGGCGTTACGACGGGCTGGATGCCCTCCTTCAAGCGCCTTTTGGCCTCCTCCTTTGCCTCTATCGCCTTCTGGGTCTCCTCTGCAGCGGCGCGGGCCACCTCCTCAGCCAGAGCCTTCCCAGCCTCGGCCTCCCGACGCTGTTCATCAACAGCCTTTTGCGCCCTCTCCGCCTCTTCCTTCGCAGCTGTTATCGCTCTCTCTGCATCCTTGCGCATCTTCTGGGAGCGTTCACGTTCCCCCTGAGCCTCCCGCACAAGCCTTGCAGCCTCCTCTCTGGCAGTATTGGCAGCCATCTCGGTGAGCTCCTGAGCGCGCCTCGCAGCACTCGCAGCCTCCTCCATCTGCGCCCTCATCCGCTCTATCCCCTCCGCAGCCCGCCCTGCTGCCTGGTCAGCTTCTTCCTGGCGCGCGCGAGCTCGCTCGCGGTCCTGATCAGCTTGCCGCCGGATCTGTTCGGCGATCGTCTGAGCCTGTCTGGCAGCCTGCTCGGCTTGTCTCTGTGCCTGCTCAGCTTGGTGGCGACCTTGGATGTCAGCGAGGGTGGGGTTTTCTCTGTCAGGGCGATGGAAAATATGAGACAAGGCAAATGTAGCCAAGTTAACCATGGGTCCAATCATGGGTACTAGAACGTTGCCCATGATGCAAAAGCCTCTCGAAATCGTTTGAAGAGAAGGGTGAGGGGTAAAAAAGCTGTCTGTGTCAACGATCTGGATGGGTGTGGACGGGTGATGAAGAGGACGACGGGGATGGGGCAACGGTATATAACGACCGTTTCACATCGGAACGTGGTACGACGAGCGTTAGCAGACGACACCCTCGACCCATCGAAGTCCTTGAGGCTCAATCCACGAACTTTAACGCTCATGCAAGAAGAGGGTTTTGATCGGTATTGCAGGTCGTCGCCGCCTTGAGGAAGGGACTTTACCTCGTGCCGACTGCCTCGAGGACGACGAAGTGATCTGCGCCCCCCGATGTAGGAGACATGGATGGCTAACCTCTGTTCACACTTGAACATCTAGACGCTTCCCCCCAAATCACCCCCGCCTCCCTTCATAAGCGTGCGGGTGTCATATAGTCTAGAACAGACCTTAGTCGCTACAAGATCTCCTCGACAACCGTCTGCCAGCGTTGGTTGACACCACCTACAGTTAATCGAGATCTATGAATGCCACCGAGTTTCGGATAGTCGTCGGGGGGTCGCGGGTCACGGTTGGCAGCGAGGAGATCAGTGCGACGAGGGCCGCACGACCGTATGTGACAACACTGAGTGAGTCAGGTCTGTCGTGTCGTGTGGACATTTATCTTTTGCTTCCTTATAGCAGCGCCCAGTCTATGCCAGTATGACGGTGGGTCTTTGAACAATCATAATTCCAGTAAATGGGCGCTCGGCACTAGCCACGAGCCGATCAAAAAGTGCCATTGATGATAGCTGCTAACTTTGACGGGTCCGAAGAGGATTCGAGATGTTTCAATGCTTCCGAGCCACCTTGACCCGAATATAAACTTTGTTGTTCCGGTTCGTGGATGCGGGCGGGGTACGAGAGCACCGCAAAGAAAGAAATTGATTGCTACAAGCAGCACTACGTGGCAGATCGAGGACTCGGAGAAGGCTAGTCATGAAAATAATGGTACACTTGAATGGAGTACTTAAGTCATAAATCAGCATCGAGTATCGGGCAGCGCAACAAGTACAGGGGAAACAAGGGGGCAATCAAGAACCACGACAAGGGGAAGGCATGGTAAGCATTCGGGAAACGTGGGCATCACTAAATGCGCAGCTTGGAACACAGTATCGCGTGGGTCGTAAACGTGATCAATTTTGATGGGGCTCTTCGGAAACTAGATGGAAAGAAAGAATCACTTGGAATGGACATATTGGGTGTAACCACCGTAAGCTGCTTTAGCATCGCCGTACAACGTCTCAAGCAAGGACCTTTCTTGTTGACTGAACCCGTCCAACTCCCAGTCTGTGTCGACAAACTCGAGCTTCTCCTTGTTAAGGAGGCGCTGGACGATCGTCTCCTTCCATTGCCTCCAGACCTTGGTATCGTTGGGGAGGAGTTCGTCAAGGATTTTGGTCGGTTCTTCAGGCTGAAGAACGAGGAGGACGAAGACCACCATGGTTGTGCGTGTCCCCAAGCTATACTTGGTCAAAACCGGTTTCTCGAGTACACTGTTGAGCAGGATGTCCCGTTGGATCTTCTCCTTATCCAAAGAGGACAACCATGAATTGTACATCCAAGAAACACCGAGTGACGCGACAAACATGATTTGGCCGAACAGGGAACCTTGGGGGATAAGGAGTAGTTGGGCGATGAACTGGATAGTGAGAAGGACGGAACACCATCCAATGTTTCGGTACAGGGGCTCGCTGGAGAAACTGAGAGAGAACCTGCCGCGGGTGATAGAGTTCACGGCACCCTCCGCGCCCTTGAGCAAGACGATCTCCTTGTCTGAACTAAGGATACCATCGCCAGGAGGGGATCCCTTGGCGGGGTCAGGATGGGTGAACACGAACTTTCCTGAGCCAATGACGAGGCAGGAGATACCACTCGAGAAAATACCCAAGAGGATCAACGAGAACGAATACCAATCCTTAAAAACACCACACGCGACGCAGGTGCCGACGCTGACGGCGATAGGGATGCTGGCAACGATAGGGGAGTACGCGTTGATGCGTCTTGGGTGCATCTGGGGTTCAGGGACGTGGTTGAGCTCAGCAATCGTGACTCCAACAGCCTGTGTTTTTCTCCCCTCAACAACCTTTCCTTCCCGAGAAGCACACTCTTTCATGAAGAGGGAAGCCAAGTGACCGGTCTCCTCGATGACGGTACCTGAGTGGGCAGCTTTAAACTTGGGACCCTTCCAGCCATCCAACTCGAACAAAGTGGCAGGATCGGTGTGGACGCCAGGGAAAAAGCCGTCGAAAAACCTTGACTTTGCAAGAAGGCCGTATCGCTTGGCAATCTGATATGATCCTGGAGAGTTGTACCACCCTAACCACCGTCTGTTCTCGTAGACATGGACGGTGGCCATGGCCGACACAGCCTCATCTCCGCCAAAGACGCCCGCCACACCCGAGGTGTCAAGGGTAAAATGAGAGTTGTCGAGGTGCAACGTAGGGGCAACCATCGAGCGACGACTGAGGATGCTAGACATGTCGGGAATGTACATGAGAGCCCAGGTCAAGGGATGTAAACAAGGGCGTACGAGGACACGATGGTTGATATGATTGAGTTCATAGACGACATGAAGTTTCAGCGCTTCAGCGCTCGAACCAATTTCTATTTGGAGTTATAGGTGGGAGAAATGCGGACACGAGGTAAGGCACGACGCGCGAGAAGAGTGGGGGAGTATAAGATCCGGGAGATGCGTCCGAGGTACTTTTATACCCCCTCGTGTTGGCAGCGCACAATGGTGCGGGACAACTGTGAACGTTTGCACAATGGCCGTGCTGAGTCTAGCACCCCAGTGGGCCCTCCGCATTGCACAAGTGCCCAATTACGTCACTCTTGGCTGTGCTTACCACATGTGGTGGTGGGCGGCCATGCCAAAGCAAGTACATACTTGCACCGCAACCTTATCTCCTAGAAAACGAATTCACCCTGTGATGATCCTTGACAGTTAATGGCTTAACCTAATTGGCACCGACACCGCTCATAGCAGCACCCAATGCATGTCCCTTCCCCAACGGAATGTGCCCTGGCGCTTGGTCCGGGACGAAACGAACTCAGAGCACTCCAATCAGCCGCTTCATCGCGCTCCATGCTGTAGGGGCGCCGCTATGCCGCATCAGCATCTGTTGGCCATCCAATGACAATTCATTTCCTCCCCCCCCCCGGCAGTTCCTGGTAGTAGCGCGACTGTTGTCGGTACGTACTACCTTAGTCGTGTCCGTGCGATACCGCTCAGCGTACGAGCTCGGGGGCGGGTATCTGTCGAGTGTTGATTGCCATGACATGGAATGAACTACTGGATGGTCTCAATGTCCGCAAGAATATAGAGGTAAGCTCGGATATGTGATTGGAGTGCAGGGTGCGTCCTGCCGTCTTCATTGACGCGTGACAGCATGTTCACGGCGCTTTGGAGTGAGTCTCTCCAAGGCTAGTAAAATAAACTTCTCCGAGGATGCTGACAGACAGACCTATGAACCCGGAAAGCTCGGAAAACGTTACATCGACTCAGTCAGATCATCTTGGTGAGATCACTGTGGGCAAATACCCGACCTCATGAGATGGCAGGCAGTTTCATCAAGACTCGATGTATTACACTTAACAGGCAAATGCTTCCGTCCATGTCGTCCTCCCCGAAATGTCATGAGAAGTGAGAGTCCGCTTCAACTAGTCATTTCCAGGTGACTGGAGGATCGTACTGGCGGATGCATACCAAACTTTGTTTCAACGGCGCCCGGGAAGTCCCAACACAACAAGGGGACACTTGCATTGAATTTCCAGGTGTGGATTCGGAGTTGTCCACTCCTAGAGTGACGTGAAATTTAGGTTTCTGATTCACTTTCGACATGTCGACTCTGCACCCAAAACCAAGTCGAGTCACCGTTTACATGCGACACACCTGGTGTCCACTCTAGCTTGCGACAACCTCGTTGCTCCAGCATGTAATGCGGCGTCACCCGTGCATCATATCTGGTAACTATCGCCCAATCATTCAGGCCGGGTAAGAGGTACTTACGAGTGATAAGTGCAGTTTCATGTTTCTAAGTATAGCGTAGATATTAGAATATTGAACTACGATAAGGCATCGACCAGTTCGAACTTCCAAAAGACGCGGGGCGGAGCATCGACCTATGAATTTGTCTTGGACTAGCCACACTTCATCGAACAATCTGACCGGGCTCTGTATACTTCGAGGCTGTGATGTGATGGTGATCGATAATTAATAAAATGCTACCAAGTGACCGACTTAGCAGTCACCTCACCTCCCCAAGGTAACGAGGCTCCGGTATCCTCCCACAGAAAAGGAAAAAGCCTGCAATATTGTGGAGAAAGGAAATCGATCATACGCCAAGGCGCGGGGGTCGAGAATCTATGAGTAGTCTAACTTCGGGCTTCCAACTTTCAGGTTGCTGCAAAAAGCTGGAGGTGGTCCTGAATGCCCTAACTAGCTGTTACCAAATGCAGAGAAGACGCCATACGAGTTTTTCTGCAATCGCTGAGGAGGCAGTTTTTAAGCTCTGCAGGAATGGAGGGGCGGAGGAGAGCTAACCCCTGTCTCAGCTTGAAGGAACTGATTCTTTAGCAAAGGCCGCCTAATGCCACAACTCCGCTGTGATGCTCGGCGCACGGCGCTGATGGCGAGGTATGCTTACCTGGTCTAGGCCAAAGTTTGGCGGTTCACGCATACCGGGATACTTGTATGCTGTGCTCAAGTGATTCCTTTTTCAAATTATCATTATCAGAGTGAGGCATTGTTCTTTTCACACTGGACTGTTAATTTTTGCTGGTTGCTGCTTCTTGCCTGCATCGGGAATTGAGTCAGCTCACAATAAGTAAAGTGGGAGGCGGGGCAGCTGTTGTGACCGGCGACTCTTCCTGCCCTTGTCGGGACGGTGGTCAAGTACAAAAATCACCTCCTAGGTTATCCACTGTTCACGAATTCTCTGCGAGAGACGCTGGCGGACGAGCAAGATCACCGCAGCCCAAGAGAAGGGAGATGTCAGGCAGTTCGCCGGACGCATGAAGAGTGGTTTTAGTGCTGCTCCAATTAATGGTGAAACGATGAAAATGGTGATTGCCAATATGAGCGATGGGTGCCAACTACTGTCAGGAACCACCAGGAAGAGGGTCGACATATCCCCGACTCGCTTCGACGGGGTACATGAGTTCTGTAACCCTCGAGGTATACGACGACCACGGATTAGAAGTTTTGAGAACACATGTTCGAGGACTCACTGTTATGCCGTCGAGGCCAAGCCGTCCAAAGGAAGTCTTATGTTCCGCAGAGGATATCCTATAGTTTCCAAACCGCGATCGCAGAGCGGCCTGTTGCCACAAGGATTAGAAGCCGATCCGGGTCCAATGTCTGTCGTCAGCGGGAATCCATCCGCATACCGTACGGCATACGTAACGTACGTACTGCGTAGATCCGAGTCGCTGGGTCCTGAATTCGAAGGAAGATGCTGAACCACACGGTCTGGTGACAAGCTCGTCTATGAGGCCAAACCATACTGGCCACCAGACTAAGTATATACACGTCGAGTTTCAGCGGTGTGTATCTGGCCCTCCTACTATGTGTAGAAGCCTTGTGAGTGAATCATTCACGTGATTGAAAAATTAAGTCACGTGTATGTAAGCGCGTTAAATTGATAGACATGATTTGTTTGGCGTTGCGGGGCGGAATTGTTTGGTCCAGGTTCAGCTGAGGCATTTAATCCCGGACATTGCACTTACTTTTTTTCCTCTCGCTCTTCAAGACTTGACGCCTTGTTTTCCCTAGCGCAAAGCCGGTTACTTTGGCTTTTTGTCACGAAGGTTTCACGCCATCTCACGCACACACGCACCCTACGCTCGCTCATCAAGAATCAGTCAAGAATCAACCACGATCGCGTTCACAATGATTCCCCTTACCCTCACCATTGCACTCAGTTTCATTTCGTTCTTAGCTTCGGCTTTTGTCATTCTTCGTATAGTGATCCCCATCTTGCCTCCTCACCCTTTGAGTCGACGAGTAGCTCCGGTAAGCTCATGTCGTCGGTTCGGAACCAGTTGTCTAATTGACATGCTGTGCACAGTCCGAGTTTGGACTTCCCAACTATAATTTCCGTTCGCTTTCATCGGCTGACAAGAGTCATCTTTGGCTCGCCTCGCTTGATCTCCTGGCTTTGTGTGTGTTCATCTGGCAAGCCGTGTCAGAATACTCTGGCGGAGCAACTGGTCTTGCTGACGCCAGGGATGCTGCCACCTCAGCTAGACTTTGGTTCGCTTTAACAATCAGGCAGAGTTGCCTCCTCGTTGTTTCCGGATTGACGCTCATTCACATCCGCATGGGCCACTCAGTATCATTCGGCCGCAAACACTGGATGATATGGGTCCCAACGCTACTCCTCGGTTTGACGTCCATGACACTCGCTGCAGTTCTTGCGGGCGCCGGTGTTCCGAGTTTCTTCGCTGGTATTGTCGTTTATTTGGCCACTACTGCTGTCCTCAGCACCGCTGCCTTCGGTGGCTTGGTGTATACATTGGTTGTCATCAAACGCAACTTGGCGGCCTTGAATGAGCCTACGGACAGCTGGCCTCCAGTGAAGGAGGTTGAGGAGAAACCTCGGCCATCTTTTGCCACTGAAGAGATAGATGCTCTCCGTGAAGGCAGTTCTTGGCTCACCTCTGACGCCGGCTCCTCGCGTCATGAGAGCATGTCAAACTGGTCTTTCTCCACTCTTCATACCCGCCAAGGGTCAATGCGTCTCAATCCCGCTGCATCCCGCCCTTCCTTGCAACCCAAATCGTCATATTGGTTCAATCCGTCTACTTCAGGTACTGATCCTTCCATTCCTCCCGTGCCTCCGCTTCCATCGGTCTATCGAGGAAACACTTCTCCAACTTGTGTAATGAACGAGGATCCTGATCCATTTCGCCGCGATGTCCCCAGCCGTCCTCGTCTGGGATCTCAGAGTTCCTGGCTGAGCTCACCCTCCGCTTCGCAAGCCACTATGTCTGTTTGGTCCTACCCCACTACTCCAATAACTGGAAGTGCTGTTGACGTTAATGCAGTGCTACTCCCCCATGCGTTGCCGTCTCGTCCTACCACTCCACTAACTGGTAGTGTCATTGATGTCAATGCAGCGTTGCTCCCCCACGCGTTGCCTTCTCGTCCAGTTACTCCAATGACTAGTGTCGCTGACCTCAACGCAGTGTTGCTTCCCCAGGTGGCCCCTTCTAGACCTGCTACACCCGCTCTATCGAGCGCAAAGGTACTCGGTGGTTATGGCTACACTGCCGACTCCGAGAAGGGCATCGCTTCGCTGGCGGTCACCGGAGGTGAAGTCGACATTTCTTACTCTAGATATGCGTCATGGTTGCTTTCTATCTGGGTTCCCTTCGTCAGTGCCTTTCTTGACCTCTTCTCTATCAGACTGATGTTTTGTTTTCAGGGCTTATCTCTGCCTTATTTGGTTTCAGTCGCAAGTTCAGGCTCTGCTTCAATCGAAGCACTTCCAGTTATGCTCGTGCTTTCTGTGACATTATCTTCACCTCTCTTGGCCTTGAATATCCTCGTCCGTTCGCCTATACCTATTCCCACTGGTCTGTTCGGTGTCCATGCCGAACC
>JBBPSC010001337.1:0-10467 GCA_038093395.1 Baorangia bicolor | reverse complement strand
TCGTACTTATTTAAGCCTATGCTGTATCATTTGTATCTCCATTCTTGATCTATGCTATACAAGCATACATTCTTGAATCACCTGGAAGTCAAGCTTCTGCTCCTAAGTCCTTGTCCTCATCCCCAAGTGTGACTCATTGTTAACGCTTCTCTCCTTGTCCAAGACCTAGTAACTCTAGGCATCCTCATTCCAAGTCCCAGCGCCCCTGGGCATCCTCATCAGTCTCCACTGAGACTCCCTTGTCCCAGTATCTCGTTATCCCTGTAGCTCTTCAGACGTTGGTCTCTTTGTGAGCATCGCCTGTCGAGTATCCTTGTTGAACGAGACTCCTTTGGTACGCTTCGTGTAACAAAAGATCAAGAATCTCCGTGGTCCCACCTCCTCAGGTGAAGGACCTTTACCATAGTCACCACGAGTCACTTCAGACTATTCTGCAGCCCCAATGAAGACAGCGACGTTGAAATCCCTGACGTAGAAAACCTTGTTACACCAGAAATCCCTGCCCCACCTAGCTTCAGACAACGTCGAATCCTTGGACCAGCCAGGTCGTCAACACCACTAGCACCCCCACCCAGAGCATCTACTCCCCCAGCGTCTCCACCTCGTCCCACATCACCAACCATGTCCACCAAGACCCCTGAGCTCAAGGCTGCCCTCCCAGCTGACTTTTCAGGCCAATCTGACGACGCCCCCCGATGGATCAAAGCCATGAGGGCTTACTTCGCCCTCAACGCCTCCCTGTACACCACAGATGGTGACAAGATCATGACCACCCTCAACAAGATGAGCACTGGAAGAGGTGCCTCCTTTGCCAAGATGTGGTACGATAAGATGGCCAACTCGGCCACTCCCAACAACGAGAAAACCTTTGACTACTTCGCCTCCAACTTTGAAACTACCTTCTACCCATTTGACACCAAGTCCACTGCTCGCTTGAACCTCACCAAGCTCACCCAGAAATCCTCTTGCCTCCCTGACAGAACCACAGACGGTGGTTTTCAACAGTACATCACTGACTTCCAGATCCTCGCCTGTAAAGCAGGAATCACTGATGAAGTCACCCTCACTGATCAATTCTTTATTGGACTAGACCAACGCCTTGTCAGTATGATCCTCTCCATGTCTGCCCCCCCTACTACGCTCTCCAAGTGGATCAAGCAAGCCAAGACCTTCCACATGCAGAAGATACACATCCTTGCCCTTAGGAAGGGCCACCTTCAACCCTCATCCTCTCCTTGCCCCGCAAAGGACCCCAATGCCATGGATGTTGACGCTGTTACCATCACCAAACTTACCTCTGCTGATCAAGCTCGATGCATCCGAGACAAGCTTTGCTTCCACTGTCACAAACCTGGCCACAGCGCCCCGAACTGCACCCAGTTCTCCTCCTTCTCAAAGAACCCTCAATGCCCCCAGAACATTCGCACCACGGAAACTTCCCCTCCCAAGGAAGAGACCCCTGCCTCACCCTGCTCCCACCTCAACAAGTATGTCAACTTGCTCAAGATCTCAGGCAAGAACGAGGGAGAAATCCTTGCAGTTCTCAAGACCTGCTACAAAGAACCGTCCAAAGAAATCACTTCAGTGTCCCTGGCACACATCCAGAGGGCATGGGATTTTTAAGAAGGGAAGCCGCCTTGACATCTCCTTCCCTTACCATGAACCATGTACTTATAGCACCAAAGAATGACAGAACCTTGTGTCTTCCCATTTTGCTACAAGGAAAGAACCAAACCGTCGAAATCACCACCCTCATTGATTCCGGTGCCACCGGAAACTTCATCAATCCTCGACTCCTATTTCTGGGAAACTTCAAGACCTTGCCACTTCCCAGCCCCATCATTGCCTACAATGTTGATGGAACCCCCAACCAAAAGGGGACCATCAAGAACAATGCCTTCGTCCCTATCTACTCCAGCTCATTCTCTGACACTGAAAAACTCATGGTCACTCACCTGAGTCGTCCCCAGGTTATACTTGGAATGCCCTGGCTCCAGAAATGGAACCCTCAGATCAATTGCAAGCACTTCACCCTCGACATCGACCCCACCACTCCTGAAGAACCCCTCTACCCCAACTGGTTTGACCCTGACCCTGACCACAAAATTGCCACCCTGTTCACTCAAAGGTATCCCCAAGGGGTTGAGTGGTCTCTTTGTGAGTATCCTCCCTCAAATGGAGCCGATGAGGAGCACATCAACAAGGTCACCATATCTACCCAACTCAACATAGCTGAAAAACCTAAGGAAGTATTCATCCCGGACTTCTGCAAGGACTATGCCGATGTGTTCTCAGAAGCCATGCACTCCCAACTTCCCCCACACCGATCCTTCGACCACACCATCGAACTCAGAGACACCTTCACCCCCAAGGTGGCCAAGGTGTATCCCCTTAACCCAGCTGAAAAGGAGGCTTGCAGAGCCTTCATTGAAGAACATCTGAAAACTGGTCGCATTGTCCCCTCAAAGTCCCCCCAAGCTTCTCCCTTCTTCTTTGTTCCTAAGAGTGACGGATCACTTCGACCCTGCCAAGATTATCAGTATCTTAACTCCCATCCTGTTCGAAACGCCTACCCCTTACCTCTCATACCCGAGCTCATTGACAACATGAAGGATGCCACATACTTCACTAAGTTTGATATCTGATGGGGATACAACAACATTTGCATCAAAGAAGAAGACCAGTGGAAAGCCGCCTTCATTACCCCCCTTGGCCTTTTTGAACCCACAGTCATGTTCTTCGGCTTTTGCAATGCCACCAGCACCTTCCAAGCCTTCATGAACCACAACTTTGCAGATATGATCGCTGAACGCTGGCTCAAGATCTACATGGATGACATTGGCATCGCCACCACAGGGTCTTTCTCCCTCCACCATGAACGCACTCATTGCATTCTCCAATGCCTCCAGGAGCTCAAACTCTCCCTGAAGATCTCCAAATGTGCCTTCAATGCCCCCACCATGGAATATCTTGGCCTCATCATCGGACAAGGGCTTGTCCGCATGGACCCAAAGAAGCTCTCTACCATTGCAAACTGGAAACCCCCTACCTCTGTCAAAGGGGTAAGATCCTTCCTCGGCTTTGCCAACTTCTACCGGAAGTTCATTCCCAATTACTCCAACATTGTCTCTCCTTTAACCTTCCTCACCCGAAAGGATGAGAAATGGGCTTGGACTCCCCTCCAACAGAAGGCCTTTGATTCCCTTTGCAATATCTTTTGCACTGCCCCAATCCTTGCCATTCCCGATGTCTCCAAACCCTTCTTTGTCATGATGGACGCCTCCCTCCTCGCTGCGGGTGCGGTTCTCATGCAACTTGACCCAAATGGTGACAAGAAACCCACAGCCTACTTCTCCAAGACCTTCTCCTCCGCAGAGCGAAACTACAACATTTATGACAGGGAACTCCTCGCTGTCATCTACACCCTTGATGAGTGGAAGCATTACCTCCAAGGCACCCCCCACCTGGTCACAATCATCACTGACCACAAAAACCTCTCCTATATTTGAGACCCTCACAAACTTTCTCATCATCAAGCCAGATGGGCTCTCTTTCTCCAAGACTTCGACATCATCTGGGCTGTGACTCTAGGCATCCAGATGGGCCCTGCTGACGCTCTCTCTCGAAAAGATGACATTGATACTTCCTCTGACAATGGAGACTGTGCCATCCTCCCTGACCCAGTCATTATTAATGCCCTTGACCTCACCCTCACTCGTCACATCAAATCCTCCACCACCTCCGACCCCTTCATTCTTAAAGCTCTTGCTGCCCTCGATGAGGGTTCCCCACTCTTCACATGTGCTTCCCTCAACGACTGGACCTTCAACAACAGTCATCTTTACTTCAAAGGTCATATGTATGTCCCTCCTGCAGCTCGCTCTGCCCTCCTCCACTCCATCCTTGAATGCGACTTCTGGTGGCCGGGTCTCTCATTCTTTGTGAAACATTTCATTGACGGCTGTGTGGTTTGCCAGCAGAACAAGGTGAACACCCATCCGACTGTTCCCCCTCTCTCTCCAATCCCCTCCTCCCACTCCCTTCCCTTCAAACAACTCTCCATTGATCTCATTACCGATCTCCCTGTCTTCCACTCCCACGACTCTATTCTGGTCATAGTAGACCATGGCCTTATGAAGGGGGTAATTCTCACTCCTTGCTCCAAAACCATCGACGCTGCTGGTGTAGCACAAATCTTTTTTGATCAAGTGTTCAAAAGATTCGGACTTCACGAAACCCTCATCTCAGACTGAGGCCCACAATTCGCATCTGCTTTTGCAAGAGAGCTCGCACAACTCCTGAAGTATGATGTCCGTCTCTCCACTGCCTACCACCCCCAAATGGATGGACAAACCAAATGCACCAATCAGGAATTAGAAACCTATCTCCAGATCTTTTGCGCCAATAACCCCTCTTCCTGGGCCTCCTCCCTTACCACCGCTGAATTCCACCACAACTCCGCCCCCCATAGCTCCACCAAGAAATCCCCATTCTCTCTTCTCTATGGCTATGAACCCCGTTCCTATCCCCCTCTAGGAAAGACCTTCCTCCCTGCTCTAGGAAAGACCTTCCTCCCTGCTCTCGAGAATCGCCTATCCTCCCTCGACGAAGCTCATAAGGAAGCCCTTGCAGCACATGATTCAGCTCGCAAAGTGATGACTTTGAGATCAGTCCATCGCTTCTCCCCATGAAAAGTGGGTAACAAGGTGTGGTTAGAAGCCTCTCATCTCCGCCTTCATTACCTGTCTAGGAAACTTGCCCCCAAGCGACATGGTCCCTTCGAGATCATTCAGGTACTATCCCCTCTTACCTACCAACTTCGCCTCCCTCCCATGTGGAAAATCCATGACGTTTTCCACGCCTCACTACTCTCCCTTTATTGCTCCACTGAAATGCATGGTCCCACCTTCTCTTCTCCCCCTCCTGATGTTATAGATAACGAGGAAGAATATGAGGTCGAGGCCATCATCTCCCACAAGGGCCCAGCTAACCATCACCGGTTCCTGACCACATGGAAGGGTTACCCATCTTCTGAAAATACTTGGGAACCAGCTTCTAATCTCCGCCATTCCGCCACCCTCCTCGCTGCTTATAAGAAGCAACACTGACTATAAAGGAAAAGTCCCCAGATGTTTTATCTCGGCCCTCCTCGCATCCATCCAATCGACTCCTCCTTCACCAACCCTACGCTCAAAATTCTCCCCTTCCTCATCATTTTCTTCCTCTTAACCATTGGCCTTTCCATCCATTCTGCCCGTTATACCGATTCCAACCCCATTTTACTCATCATCACGGCAGTCTTCTTCATTGTTTTCCTCGTTCACTTCGTTCGCACCATCACCTAAAAATCTCGTTTATGTTCTTTGACCTTATTCTTGCCCAACATGCAGTCTCCCTCCTTGGATACCACATCTCCTCAGCCCTCTCCCTCATCTGGTTCATGTTCTTCCTTACGTTCTCATTCAGTATTACCTTGTCTTCTGCCCGAATCTGGGTGAAACATGCTCTTCACCACTGTTTTAGACACTCCCATTCTTCTCCATGCCATCGAAGAAGACCCCCTCTTTGAAGAGGACTACATATCCCAATCTCTCATTCGCACCTTTCATGGTATCGCTCATATGCAACGTCTTTTGAACCTCTCTCAGAACTTAGACCTTGCCTTGCACACATCTTTGACCGAAATTCCATTTCATATTCTCAGTGCACTCTATGACCATGGCTTTTCCACCTTCATTACCTCCATTCCTCCTGCCACAATTTACCCCACTTTCCATCGCATTTTCCTTTCCCTTACCCAAGAGCAATGTGACGACTATTTGGAACGCTCAGACATACTTCCTTCCAACAGAACCCTCTCCATGAAACAACCCTCAAGACCCTAGCTTATCTGGTGAAGGTAAAGCGGATCCTAAGTTGCCCAGTCGAACCAAACGGAGAGAAAGAGTGTGTGAGCCATCGTATGGAGTGGACGTCAACCAAGTAGCAAAGCCCTTGAGGCCCGCCCCTAGTAGTATTGTCCCCCGCTTCCTAGTCAATGCCCTGAGGGGAAAAGACCAGAAGAACTAGACTGGAGTTCTCTGGCATTGCATTCAGGTCTTATATACTACAACAGGTATTTGTCCATGTATACGCTGTATCTACGATTGCAATGCATTGTCCACATGTATGGGAATGTAATGGAAGCATAGAAGCATAGCATGAGGCCAACACGCAGTGTGGCAGAATGGAAGAGAAGAGAAGCATAACATGTGTGATGCGCATGCACATCAAATGGAAGAGAAGCATACATAATAATAGCCGGCACGGAGATGAAGTGAAAGTGTGAACTCCGTGACAGTGTAAAGGGGATCTTAGATCCGGGTGAAGAGTTGAGTGTCCATGCTGACTAAGCAGCAATTGCACGAAAACGACTAAGTCCTTGAAACATGTAAGTAGAGCGTTCACGATAAGATAGACGATTAGATCCTTAGGGATCACGTGACGCGATAAGATAAGATAAGATTAGTGCATATGTGAAGGGTAAAAAATGTAGACCTGTAACACTCCACACCCGCTGCTCCTACCTCCGCCCTTGCTGCTCGCCTCTCCTCTCCCCCTCCTGAACCATCCCCTGCCTCCATCGACAGTGATGATGACACCATCCCCATCCCTCAGTTGGAACCTCAGGTCTTCAAACCTCCCCACAGACAGCGCACTTTATCCTCCCCTACTTGAGTCATGCCCCCATCCTCCCGACTCCCTAGAGCCTGTGCAAACTCCCTCACTGTGTGCTTCCATTGTTTCAACCAGGGACATTTTCAAAAGGATTGCCCTACATATTCATGTCCCCACTGCCGCCAGATCTGCCCTAGACATCTCGCTCGAGATTGTCTCACCATCCAATGCGGCAGTTGTCTTAACTGGGGCCACTCCAACCGACACTGTCCCCATCATAACTGTTCAATCTGTTCTCAGGCAGGACACATGGCAGACGACTGTCCTTTTAACTGTCTCTCCCCCTCTCAGGCACACGCCATCCACGGAGGACCCTCCATCCCCAGTGTCTGAGCTACAAAGGCGAGGGCATTTTACTATTGAGCCAGGAGCTCAAAGGTACGAAGGGGGTAATGTTACGCTTTTTCCCCTTTATCGTTCTATCTACCTCGTTACTGTTACGGGTCTACATTTTTCACCCTTCACATGTCACTTTTTCTGATCTTATCTTATCTTATTACGTCACATAATCCCTAGGATCTAATCATCTATCTTATCGTGAACGCTCTACTTACATCTTCATGGACTTAGTCGTTTCGTGCAATTGCTGCTTAGTCAGCATGGACACTCAACCCTTTCACATGGATCTAAGATCCCCTTACACTGTCACGGAGTTCACATCTTCACTTCATCTCCGTGCCAGCTATTATTACATCATGCTTCTCTTCCATTTCATCAAACATGCACATCACATGTTGTATGCTTCTCTTCTCTTCCATTCTGCCACACAGCGTGTTGGCCTCATGCTATGCTTCCATTCCATTCACATACATGCGGACAAAGCATTGGCATTGTAGATTAGACGTACGCAGGTATACACAACCCATGTAGTATATAAGCTCCCAATGCAATGCCAGAGAACTCCAGTCTAGTTCTTCTGGTCTTTTCCCCTCAAAGGGTCCCAGTAGTAGTACTCCTCCTTTTCTCTCTTAAGTCTTAGCCTTTCTAGTGCAACCTTTGAGCTTCAAGCTTTGAGGGTTGTTTCATTAGAACTAGACTCCTTATTCACTCATCCTTGCACTTTACATACTACCCTCGACGCTACCATCACAAGTGCGTCTTTCAAGTTCAAGAATCGGCCACTCGCTCACAAAGTAATTGGAGCAGTGCCGATTGACTTTCACTGAACCCTCGCTAACTGGCCATCGGTCATCCTCGAACGTTTCATAGCAGACATCCATCGGACAGGTTATCAGCGCAGAGCGCCTAGGATTCCTGATCCCTTGGAGGTAATAGACGTAGACGAGTGGGCCACAGAGCAAGAGGCTCACGCAGCAGTTAGACAGCTGTCATCGGAAGACGAGCCACAGGGTGTGAGAAGCCCAACACGATTTGAAACACCATCAAGCATTGGTTCTCGCATTTTAGCAGCCAACTTAAGACTTTCCGACTACTGTTTCGCAAGCGACAAGGAGATCAACCTTGCCATCTTACAAGCAAGCACATCGGGCATCCTAGACGCCTTCGGGAGAAGAATCAGCACACCCCTCCCAGACTATCAGAGCACAGAGGTCGATCCCAACGACCACACCCCCACACCACTCAACTCCTGCAGTCATCAAGGTCCCCCACCAGACATAGAACGTTTCTTGCGGGAAATCGAAGAAGAGTGTGGGCAAGTTGAGGATAGGGAAGAAGGACCCTCAGGCTTAAAAAGGAAAGCCTCAGAAGAACCGGAGGAAGCACCTCCTAAAAAGAAAGTTATCGTACAGATTCCCAGGGCAAGGAAGCCCTTACGCACCATTCGCCGCGCCAAAGGAGGAGAGTTACATAACCCCTCATTTTCCACCATCGAACTCCGCCCTCGTATTTCTTTACATAAACCCAAGTACCATCCCCACTAGCTACAATGTCGGGCTCAGGCCGAGATATCGCATACGTACTCACAGATGACACCATCCCTATGGACAAAAAATTTGCAGCAGTGCTAGGCGAATTTAATGCACAAAATATGAAGCTTCTCACGTTGCAAAGAGACAATGCCACACTCGTAGAAATAATCAGAGAACTACGGGCAGGTCAAGCATCAGGCTCAGGGAGCAGTGCTCCTAAAACCACCTCAAAGAAGATTGAAGTTTTTGCTGACCCCGGCGAGTATGACAGGTCAAAAGCAAAATTTGAGGAATGGTGGGCCAAGATCAATGCTTGGCTACAAGTCAACACCGAAAGCATCACGCCAAACTCATACGAAGCAGTTGTGGCAATCCTCTCACGCCTAAAAGGGCTGAAGGCAGGACCCTTTGCTCAAACACGTCTCATGCAGGGACGTAGCTACAATTGGGCCACATGTGTCACAGAAATCGAAAGTTTGTTCCGATCCACCAATCAGCAAGATTGGGCGAGGCAGGCCCTCAAAAACCTCAAACAGGGCAATATGCCCACAGATGATTTCATTGTCCGATTCCAAGCCCTGCACGCGCAGGCAAAGATTGATGCCTCGCACGCCATCGCGCTCCTAGAGAGCAACACCAAGGGGAGCATCATTGCTCAAATTTTCAAGAACAGCCATCGCCGTGCAACCATGGACGGCTACTTAGCCAAGATCCACACTGTCGGGACTGCTCAAGAGTCCCTTAACTTCATCATGGGCAGGACCCAACAAAGATCAAACAAGAGCCGAGATTCAGACGCAATGGACATCGGCAAGACCACCAAGGGTTGCTACAATTGTGGTGGCGACCATTTCATCAAAGACTGTACCAAGCTGGTCGTCAAGTGTGGCGATTGTAAATGGATTGGCAGTAAACACCACGACTCATGTTGTTGTGGAAAGTCCTTGGGCGGGCGCAAGGCACATGCCGCCAAAAGTGACGAAGATGCCGCAACCTCCTGGGAAGAGGATAAAAGCACTGAAGGAAAGGGCAAGGGAAGGGATCCCGTTGCCGCCATCAAAGGAATGGGCTTCGAAGAAGCCAGAGCCTTCTTCAGGGATGTGGAGGAGGCTGAAAACAAGAAAAAGGCAAAAAAATAAGGCACTCTTCTCACGAGTCAGGGTGTGGGAAGGGACAATTTAGTGACACTTACATAAAGAATTGGTATGGATGTTTACAGGTAGATGAGACGTCAGCTGTGCCGATTAGTCAAGGACCTACTGAGATAGCACACATTTCACCTTATGTTTCTCCTGCAGTTTCACCACTGCACCAATCATCATCTTTGCCGACAGAGGGGCCTCACAAAAGCAAGCTTGCCAGGGGCGTTACACCTGGGCTTAATTCCTCTAACAAAAATAAACAAAAAAATGAAGGTACGTACCATAATTATGAAATCCCTGACGAAGTTTTTGTTCGCAGCTGCAAGCCAGCAAATGAAATCCTCATGAATGTTCGGGTTGCTCTGTTATCAAGAAGGGACAACCTTACAAAAGTAGAAGCCCTGCTAGACAGTGGCGCTAATGTGATCTTTGTGGATAAGGCTTGGGCAGAAAAGGTCAAATTGCCCTTGATCAAACTCCGCAATGCTATTCCTGTATTTAATGTTGACGGCACAAAGAATTCTGCTGGTCACATTACTCACGCAGCCGACCTCATGGTAGAATTCCAGGGTCATTGTGAGAGGGTTCTGGCAGAAGTCACGGACCTCAGAAAGAACGCGCTTATCCTCAGATATAGCTGGTTGAAACGCCACAACCCGGAGATAGATTGGACTAAAGGAACAGTCACAATGACACGTTGCCCGCGGCACTGTCACATGCTTCAGGAAAAGCCTGTC
>JBBPSC010001336.1:0-10471 GCA_038093395.1 Baorangia bicolor | reverse complement strand
CGCATTCCGTTCCCTAGGCGCGAGCGTGTCGTCCCCACTCTGGCTTGTCCAACGGTCGTCCAACGTCCGTCGAAAAGTCAGAACCGGACGCCTCGGCATTCAAATTGGTCGACAAGTCCGAGCCGGAGCGTCCCTTGGAGGACATGCCCACCTCTTCAAACGTGTCGTTCGTCTCGCCTCGCCATTCGATCCCCGTCCTTGTACCGCTGCTCGAGAGTCCCTCACGGCGACTCGCTCGCGAATTGAGTCTGTCGCGCACCGTGTGGTCAGTACCGTCGGTCGTCCACGCGAGTGTGAACGACTCACGTGGCTAAAAGGGCATTGGTATATGCTGAGGAAATGTAAAATCGAGGATCAGCCAAGGGCCTACATCGTCCAAATGTGGTCTGCTATGCACCTTTGGATGTAGAAATGTAGGGAATGATAAAGTATAGCGTGGTTGGGTACGCGAAAGCCTGAAAAAAAAAAGGCACTTGATCATATAACTTTGTTCACTTTCTGTGAGAGGGAGGGGACACGTACGAGAATCAAGGCGAGCAGTCGGACGATCCTGGAAACAACGGCCTTGTAAGCTTCGATGTCTCTCATACTGCCCGCGAACGCTTACGTCGTGATCGCACCGCTGGTGACGATATACAATGTGAGCGCATTGAGAATGCGATTGGTCCTAGCACGGTCACAAGGTCATCAGCAACAAGATCTTTCCAACCCAAACAAGGTGCATCATACTTGGTGAATCCACCACGGCTGCGGTGGAGCAAATAAGCTATGGAACCAGCAATAGCGACGTCTACCACAGCAGAGAAGACATTGCCTATGATATTGCACCACTGCACGTGTGGGTATCCCGTTTGGGATACGCCGGTGAGCGAACCTAACTCTGGCAAGGTGATGACAACGTACCTGTGCCGCTTTGTCTACGGTATTAATGGATGATCCCTTATGCATACCGATGGCCCTGTCCGAGCCATCACCCATAAGTCATGTCAGATACACGTACAACGATTGGAGGCGCACTCTATCACGGATGCCGCTGAAAATCCAAGAGTCATTGGTTGCGAGATGAACAGTACTCCTGAGTACTCACCTATCGGACTCACTAACATGCGCAGTCCGATTAGATCAGGCCTATAAACCGTCAAACGTGCATTACTCACAGAGCGAAACAAAGGATGCCACCACCTGGGGAATGTTAAAAGGCAATTGCCAGACTAGAAGACAATGGCTTACGAGCAGAATGGCAAAGATCCTCCATTTCACGTCCACTACGGCCATCAGCATGGGCACTGTGCTCTGCAACAATCACAGACATACATATCTGAATACGCCACGCTAGAAACCTTTGGCAGTGGTCAACAGGGTCGAACGAGAATGCACGAGAATGGCACCAAACTCACAAGTGCACCACCAAGGCGATAATTCCAGTGACTGGCGGTTCAGCCTATGAAACGAGCATGAGATGAATGCATGTCACGATCAGCGGAACTGTCCTACCGCATCACTCCTACAGGGAGCAGTTTGTCAATTTCAGTATAGAACAAGAGCCCACCGAGTGACTTACCAGATCACAGTACTGGCACCCGTGAGATCACCGAAGTGAAGGATGAGATACCAGTAGTTGGCATGGGCCCACAAAGCGAGGGAGAGTGCGTCCAGTGCACTGCAATACCAATGCGACGTTCAGTGTCCACATCGATGCCGAACGCGAAACGGGCTTGCCATAGTGCACCAACCTGATGATTCGCAAGGGAAACATGACGACGAGATGGCTTCATAGGGTAATTCGGCTCACCAACGATTTCAAAAATAGGGTATCTTTGGGGTATGTTCTGTACTGTTTCAAGATCGATGGTGGTTTAAAAAAAAATTCGCGGAAGAAGAATATGCTCGTTGTGTCATACGCACATAGAAGACAGTTTGCAAAAAGGTGATTCCGAGGAACCTGACAGCGCACGGATGTAAATCAGTTCCATCGTCACACGAACAGAAACGAAAACCTACACGGCCCCCAACACCAAGCCAATGAGGAGCGACCCAAGTGAGGGTCCCACGTCGACCTGAAGGCTGGCAGTGGAGGACATCACTTACGTTTGTTGGGAAGATAACTCGTTCGACTCGAACACGCACCATTATATTAGGACCCAGCTGATCGACGTGTCAAGCAACTGACACTCGACAGCAGTCGACGGCTCACCTTATTTCACTCTGCGGGAGGGATGATGTGGCAGCATTGCGTTTCAGTTGAACATCCCTGGGAAATGGGTGATGGATCTTATTCCGAAGGGGTACTAGCCGTGCAAGCGCATCTGCTTGACTGAATGATTGGTGGGCGGATTAACTTTTCGGTGTTATTCCACTCCATGAGGTGCTACAATTTAGACACCCTTGCTTGACACTACATGGCCCGTAAGGAGTCGATTAGATGTTACCCCACGAGTAGAAAGTGGAGTGTTTGAATAAAATGAATCTAATGAGATGGTGATTAGAAAATTGGCGCCTGAAGCTTATGTAAGCCTCAGCCGAGAACAAACATTATGTTTTCTTTTCTTTTTCTTTTTCTTTTTTTTTTGCGCGTCGCTGGAGACTGGGAGACTACGTCGTTACGAGGCGCACTCAGTTGGACGTGAGCCTCGCCTACTATCCGCCGTCACGTACATAACCCATTCCCTTCCCGTCCCTCCCCATCGGTACACAATAATATTGTAACACTGGGAACCATACCGTCCGAACTGCGGCACCCCAGTCGAGATCGCCTGGCCAGTCTACTAGGCTTGGACTAGCATCTAGAGCCTATCGGAAAACCTGACATGTAGCGCTGCTTCAACCTTGTCGCCACACGGCGGGTCGGGCGGGTTCACCCGTCCCGGTGCGTTCGTCATCTCTTCGCAAAAAGTCCAAATTTTGCCGGCGTCGTACAAGCATATCACGATTCTGGCTCCATAGGTAGACATCCCGCACGTTGACGTCTCAACACCCTTCTCTCCCGCGGCCCACGAACGAGATGACTTTCGAAACCTCGCGGTCCGACCACTCAGTTCTGAGGAGTTTACAATGATCCTCACCAGGTTCTCCCAAGATTCTGTGGCTACCCTTTGCCTTGTTGAACTAAGTATGTCGACAGGCATTTGGCATCACTCAACGGCATGGCGTCAGATCAAGGGCAGAGATGCCGCACGTACCCCACTGACAAGGGGCTTTCGCTTCGGTTCTCGACCCTCCCATTTCGAGTGCTGTAGCCACGTTTATCCTTTTCCGGTCAACGGGATGGGCGCCATATCGATGGCATACGTAGACACTCGGAATCACCCCTTCCATCGCTAGGAATCATGGACCGAGTTGGGGGTGGGAAGATGGGCACTCGGGCTTCGACTGTCCTCTGACGGGGAATGATATCAACCAGGTGGATTGATATTAACGCAAAAAGGCCTACGTAGAGCAACAACACAATGTTCATATCAGCAGAGGCCTACGACGACGACGAGTAGCACGCGTCTCGCACAGATCTTACGTTGCACAAACGACACACGTGGAAACGCCATCCAACATGGAGGGTTGACACCGGAGCGGCAGGCCACGTGTCTCTTGAATATGCATCACGCGCACGCATCACTGGTCGTGAAGGCGATCACAAACATCTGGACGCCCAGATTTCGTCTGAATATGCATCGAGGACGTCATTCCGTCCTTCTGCGACCGGTAACGCATTCCAGGTCCATTGATGGACGCAGGGGTTCTGGACACTGGTTTCTGATAGAACTAGACTGTGTTCTATTCGTCATCTATCAGTGGTGCAGGATCAGACCACAACATTCAGTGCATGCAGCGCGCAGGCGTGGGTGTGATTTGGTCGTTTAGGTGGTTTGCCTGGGGGATGGATCCGTGTGAGTCGTGCCGATCGTCATTCTGCGACGGAAAAAAACCCCCCTGAAAGATGACTTCTGCTCTCCAGGCTTACCACCAAGACCGTCATTGACGATGGTGAATCTGGAAGTGAAGTGAACAAGCACGTCCCCATCCACACATGGGTATTCACATAACGCGCCGTGCGATATTATCGTTCAAGTTTCTTTGCCCTACTGGACGCAGTGTTCGGTGATACAGTGTTGGCGGGAAACGGGTTCTCGAGATCAGGTGATAATCACAGCTTGGGGCGACGACAGTTTGAACTCGGTGCGACACACGGACGTCAGCCATACAATCCGGCGAAACACGTCTGCCAATCATACCCAAGAGAAGGGGAAGAGAAAAATGGCGAACAGACGCACTGTCATTACGCGTGATGGTGATCACCGTTTGGGGCCCGATCCCGGCCCAGCCGCCCCGTCCACAGAGACGTCGTTCTTGGTCGGATCATCGGTGGCCTTTCCGTTCAACGCCGCCGGGTTGTCACCCGACCACGGACACCCTTGTCTGCATGACAGAATTTCGGTAAAAGGTTTTGTATCGCGATTCCGTTTTGACGGACGCCACTGGCACCTTCCGGCGAGTTGCCGCTGCCGCCACTCGTCGAGAAATGTCTGTTGACAGCGCCGTTCGTGTTTGACGTCCAATTCTGACCAGACGCCCGACATTTCTTGAAGCGCCGAAACTGCCACGATTCATATCAACAGTGTACTTGTTAGGTCGATCTTTTGTTAGCGCTTAATTATACTGACAGCACCATTCATATACGGAGAATGGTAGATTTGGCATTGATAGAGTACAACGAGATTCTTCGAGCCCAGCTGCAAAGCATATGTCCTAAACCCAGAGAACAGAGTACGTATCCCCAAATAATCTAAACATTCAGGTCTGAGATTCAGACGCGGTGGGGGTACGACGACGACGTTTTGCACTCGGCTTCGGGGTTGGACTCGCCGCACGCTTTGAGTTCCTTAACAACCCTTTCGAGTCCTCCCGTACGCTGTGTGTGTTCTGGGGCTGGGTAGTCTTCATCAGCGTCCGGTGTTTCGTGTCGTCGTCGTCGGGAGCAATGGGTAGGCTTTCATCAGCCTTGTCGTCGGTAGGCCAGGACTCCCATCCAAAGCCTTTTGAATCTTGTTAATGAACCAAGAGGAACACTCCAGTTGTCGCATCTCTCTGTCGTAACGACGGATGTCCATCGACAACTCCTCAAGGATATCATCGTATTCGCTTTTCGGCACGTTTATCTTCATTCGGGCTTCGTCGGTCGGAGCGGTCCGATAGAGCCACCTGAAGGGCTTGCTCAATTCCTGCAGAAGCTTGAAGATTGGGGTGGGTTGTCTAGGTTGACATCTTCGCGACGGATATTTGTCTGCAGCCAAGACATTGGACTTGGAACGCCCACCACGGTCGAAGTGCCCTCGGCGCACTGAATGTTCATCAAACATAGCCGTGTCATCGCCGCAATCCTCAGCCTCATATGAATCAATTGCAGGAACGTAACACAAAGTCATCCATCCGAGGACGTGCAGGAATGACTCAAGATCGTCCGTGAGCGTGTGCATCTTGCCAGCGTGCTGAAGCAAATTTGCAGACATAAATTGCCATGTTCCCTAGTCACGTTTGCGGTCAGCGCGCTCACGAGCGCATAGTGGAGCGCTATTGCGGCAGACGGCTCACCATGCGATCGGGTCGCCTGCTTCCACCCTCTTCCACCCTCTTCACCAACTCCCAATCGATCAACAGGCCCTTGCTCTCGTCTGTCAAAATGATGTTCCCTGCACTTATATCTGCAAAATCTTTGCAACATTGAAAGCGTGTGAGTGAGCTTCGCATCCACTGACATATGTCAGTGTACCACTTGTGTATAGGTCAGAGCAAGCGCGCATTGAAGTGCGTCAAAGACAGCTCTAACGAGCTGTTTCATGCATTCGAACTTGAGAAGTGTACGTCTTGTTCGGGTCTCCAAACCACAATAGCAGAGGAAAGGTCGGTCGTTTGTCCAGCGAAAGATGTCGAATATCTCAGCTTTTTAGACGACGGCATGAAACTGGCGTGCAGAACTTACCTGAATATAGTGATGCCCATCTGGACTGTTCCTTCTCGCCTGCGCCACAGGGGAGGCATTTCCTGCGCCGACTGTGACCGACAAGACAATTCCGAGTCGCAATCAATAGAGGGTGACAGGTGACCGGTGACACCTCACACCTCCACATCTGATCTCGGGCCTCTAGATATGGCAAACAAGTATTCGACAGCATGTTCCAAACGGCATACACAATACGAACAAATGGATGGATGTGTAAGGAGGATAAGGATAAGAGGCTCTTTGGCTCCCTCATCATCTGCAGCCACTGCGAGTCGGAAAACAGCTTTCAGCAGTGCTACTGAACAAAACTAAACAGGATGATGATCTTGACTCTCGAGGACAAGATATGACACCTTTTTCTTTTGAATTGTAATATCGTGGATGTAGTATGGCTTTAATTTGCGCTGTAATTCACATTGTAGTGGGCTAGGCACACTCCCAACGAGGCCTGGAATTCGGTTGGCGTCCGAGACGAATAACATGAGTACTGAGCTTCACACTAGATCTGTGCGACACACAACATGATACGAACTTCACATTTCCACTAACATACAACACAAGACGAAGGAACTGTTACGACCACCTCAGATACAGCGCATGACATTACTCAGGTGACATTATAAGTGTTGCCAGGTTTCACAACAAACACTTCCGTTTTGCCGTTGTCGTCTCTGAGAACAAACGCAACCTGCCAATCTTCCCTGTCCCAAGTTTCAGATCCGGTGGGTTTGATATCGAAGAATATTGCAGATCCACCGCCGGTCGATGTGACACGGACGTGAATCCAGGCACTAGTGTCATTCTGGACAGTGACATCACCCATGGTCCTGTATTTTCTGCCGCATCAGCATTCAGCGCTATTCGCGACCGCACTATATTATACTGTACCTTGCAGCTGTGTTTATCCTTGGTACGATAGAGATGTAGATGGAGCAACGATGAGTACGATTGAAGACTGGACACGCCACGTGTAAGCACCAAGCAAGCAAGCGAGCAGGAGAAGCTGAGACTCACTCAAGAGGAACGAAGGTTTGCTGAGGTCAGAGGAGGTAGACCTATGGTCCTTTTATCCTCTTTGAATGTCTTAGTAATCCTGCTTGCGCAGGTTAGCATGGAAGTGGCGAACTTGTCTCGTCACCCCCATTCAGCGGGGTCTGACGGGACAAAGGAGCGGAAAATACACACTGGTCAGCGGTGATTGAAGGTAGGTACAATCAGACACTGGTACCCCAGACTTGGATCCACGGTAGTTAGTAGAGACTGTAGAGTTGTCTGACAAGCGATAACGTTACATACCATCTTTGCAGATCCGGGCCGGCAGTGTTTCAAAAATTCACTTCTCGGGATCATATGTAATCAGTGTCCGTGCGCGCAGTTGGAGTACTCTGTCGACTGATCCACGGAAATGAGATCAGATTATGGTGAGCAGTTGATCGGCTAGAAGCGACTCACTGGCAGGGCTCTACTTAGGAGATTTGTGGTTCAGTTTGGAACACTCTAGTCCGAATTTGGACAATATTGATGGACTTGAGTTTACTGCATGTTTGCAGCGAAGATCTGGATAAACAGATATTTTTGAAGGAAGGTGCAATTAGGGTACACGTTGCGACTCGCAAGCAGACGTGCTCCTGTCATGGCATCACAGAACCGGCCAGAGTAAGGACCCGGATTTCGTCACCACATTCAATTTCAGGACCGATTATCACCATCGCTAGGAGGTCAGCCATCAGACTTCTAGGTCCGTAAGCCAAGGAACCCTGGGACTCATTCTGGAAAACTTGGTCCCCTGAAGTACACCTGCAGGTGATCCGTCAAACGCTCGTCGATCCGTGTGAGAGCTTCGCCATTCGTCTCGTATCTGGTTAAGTAAGTTTTTCCAACTTTGGACAAGCCACACTGGCATCCAACGCCACTTCGCAGACAGAAACGCCTAACTCGAACGTTCCGACATGCCACCCATTATTCAAACAGCCCCAAACAGTCATTATTCAGTTGGGTTCTACCACCAAGTCTGGTTCGGTTTGATACTTCTATCGGGCATGAGGCTGCGGCGTTCGTTCTTGAGCTCATTTCCACGGATTCACTCGCACTGATCAGCTTTGTATTACAGAACTGCTCCACCAATACCCTCCCTTCTTTCATTTCCCCTAGCTTCTTGTTTGTAAATACTTTACATACCATACACCCTTGTCTCCTCCTGTGTGCACAACAATGTCCAAAGTCAGGTAAATGTAAGGAGACGACACAGTGGGCGAGACCGCGAGAGAGTGAGCATATACTATGTACTCAAGCGGCCGGGGAAGTCATGTGTCACACCTTGCGAAGGACCATTCCGCACAACCGTGACGCCGCAATGGAGTGGCTATTCTTGACCTCTGTGGTCTCGAGATCGACATGCTCATCGGGATTGTTTGGTTCGTGTCACTTCTGAGATAGATGTGAGGGATTGTGAGGGAAAGCAGGAGGAGACGACCTGTCAGGGAGAAATGCGCCTGACCCGCCACAATCGATTATCGACCATGCGCCATTTTGGTCTATCGCCATGTTGAAGCGTTGGAAGTTTGACCAGATGAACGTCTCCTGATAGACATTGACGGAATCGTCCATGTAGACAATAATGGATCCCAGTGCTTTAGATGGATGCCTGTAACTTGACATGTAGATGTGCATGGAGAACATCCCTGACATAACCAGTCTCGGAGACCCAGGTCATATGATATGATGACTAGGATGTTCTCAATCATTCGACTGTGCGAGGGGAGATATGAACCCGGGCCGGAAAGAGTGAGACGACTATCTGGAGGTATGTAATGCATGTCAAGAGTAGCTCAGGCTGAAGCTGAAGCGTCCTGCAAGAATCTAGACGCAGTGTTATCCGCTCATATCACCGAGAACGGGGATGAGGAAAGAATGAACGGAAAATGGACTAGTACTTATAATTACACACGAGGCGATGGACTCGAATGCAGCGATGATCTGCATTGGAATGACTTCACAAATGTTACAAGAAAAATATGACCACCACATTAAATGGACCTATCCACATACATTCTGGCTTCCTACAAATCATCAATCATCCTGCCCGTCTACCAGGAAAGGTGGAAGGAGGGGACACTTGAAAGAGAGGAAGAATCTTCAGACCACCTCATTCGACATGAAGAATAGTAGGTTGGACTCCACATTGATCTGAGCGGAGTAAGTCCTTATGAAAGAATGTTACGATCGACTCCTTCTTGATGTACACACCTCCGACGGTGCCAGTGGAGCCCCGATTGAGGCTACTAGACAGTACGGCACCCATGACACCCGTGACGGGCGATCGGGTGCTGCTCTAACAAAAGGGAGACTGAAAAACCTATCGGCTGTTAGGGAGTATGTGGTATACCTGGTATGCGTTAGGAGGGGTCGACTGTACTGATTCACGGATGTGAGCGTAGAGATAGAAAATGTCGCTCATTGACTCCGAATAGTGTCCTAGCTCGGCGGCCAATTGGATCCGGTGTGACAACCAGAAATTCTCCGCTGGGATCCGAACAGAAACAATCGTATTAGTAGATTCCAGTTGGGGTAATCCGGCTTAACTTACCCCAATCGCTCCGGAGCTTCTTAGCGTCTAAAGATCCAGCAACTACGAGATTACCTGATCAGGTTTTTAGGTTGGAGGCCGAATGGAGTACAGATGGGAGATTACAGATTTGGTACTTACAATTGACCTGCTGTGTTACGAATTACGACAATCAGCTCACAAATATGTTGTACTAGGTTGGACTCCACATTGATAAGCGATGAGAAAAATGCTAGTAATTCATGCCTGTGAGCCCAAGCTCCAAGGATAGAAATATGTTACCGACCCCGAATGGTGTCCCAAGTGGCCAATCAGTGCTCGGGTCCTCGGATGAGAACCCTTCTGAACATTCTGGGTATCAGGGAGGCAATGTTTGATTAGCACACGATATAGATATACTTAAGCGTCTGACACTGGTGGAGTTTGGCAACGAACCTGTTCACGATGCGTACTCAGGGTTGTGCAAGGTGACTGTCGTATAGCCGTGCACTGGAAAGCGTACATACTCATCAATGACAGCAATTTGGACATTGGTAACCAGTAACCGAACTGATGGAACTGTCGACACAGGTCAACCTTCATCAGTTCCCCCTCTACTTGTACTTCAAGTTCAGTCGAGTCGGTGTCAGACTGTGATGACGACGGCACGGAACAGCCTGAGGTGTGGGTCGGCAACTGAAATGCTGAACTGAAAATGCGAATGGTATCTCCATACAGCGTGCAGTGGTGCGAGACTCCGCCCAGAATTGTACAGGTGCATGTTGGGAGTGAGTGGCAAGGCCATTCACAGTTCCCACCTTCCGGGTATCGCAAATAGCATCCTCACTTAGGTATCTCCATACAAAGGTCATCTGCTCTCTAGTCCTGTCCGACGCTCGAGAATGTTGAGGTATTCAAGTAGCTCGCGGAGAAGT
>JBBPSC010001335.1:0-10480 GCA_038093395.1 Baorangia bicolor | reverse complement strand
TGTAGTAGCCCTCGATGAACGTGAACAACGTGCTCATTTCTACCACAACCTTATGTACCGCAGAACGAACTGAGACAGGCAGAGGATATGCGATGATTCCTATTGTGCCTCATCGGGAGATAGTACATGGAGCTCAGAATGCGAGGGATATGCATAGATAAATTAAATATATATCCGAATCACCATTCGATGGTACACAATCCTCTACTATTCACGATCAATAACACAGAGCGCTCCGCTTGCAGGCTAAAATCTTCGTTCAAACATAACGCGTACCATCTCCCAGCACTTCGAGTCGAATCCCCTCTGATTCGTCCGCGTCCTCTTCCACGATCTGACCCTGCCCCGGTGTGACATCCGCGAATTCAATGGCAGATACGGCCGCGTTTTGACTGGCATTGGGTTGCGAAACGACACCGAATCCAGTGTCATCCCCTTGCCAGCGGGCACGGAGGTCGCGGTCATACAGCTCTCGTACGCTGATGATGAACCGAGGCATGATGGGGCACATGGTTGTATAAGAAACCATATACAGAAAGAGCATCACAGTACTGTTTATCGTAGACTCGTTGGCGAACACTGTAACGATGTTGAAAAGCAAGTTCCTAGAAGTTCGGGGGAAATAGACTGGTTAGTTCTTTGTGCGCGTACTAGAGTAAGATGGATAGGAGAACGTAGCGGTGATGAATGGAAAGAGGGGGGAAAGTGAGACGTACACGAGGAAATACTGAATCCCGTCTCTCACAAGTAGTTGCATGTACCGGTTAGGTTGCCACTGCTTGGTCGCTTTGTACATCTCGACTGATTGCTTCAAGGTTTGGATGACAACGAGAGCCAAAAGTGCAGCACCGAGAACAGATCGCGGGATATGATCATACAAGTGAAGCATGTACGGGATGTTGATCCATGAGGTATTGCAAAAAGAGAGATCGAGAACCTGTACAACTGCGACTGGAAAAAAAGGTGACAGGAGGTGAGTGGTCACCTGCGTGAGATTGCAGTGACACATGCGGTTTAGCTCGAAACATACCTGAGAGGTATGTATTGGGATTGTAGTAGATACCTAGTAAAACAAAGAAAACAATGATTTGTGGCACCCAAATGAACAGGAGAACACAGAGGATCCTTTTGGATCGATTCCACATTGCATACACCCGAAGGATCATCACCACTGTAAACCAAATCACGGTTGGGGAATGGAATGAAGGGGTTACAGTAACTCACGATCGGCAGCACTAAGAAATACTGGGAATTCCCAGGCAGGTACCAGATAGATTATCGTGCCTTCGGAATATCCATGTCTCATACCGATATTGTGGAGGGCAATAAATAGATGGGCTTACACCTATGGATCTGTTATCAGTAGAGTTTGCAATCCGCGTTTGGATGCATACGTCTACCAGAGTCCAGAAGATAATCATTAAAGACTAGCAAGGTGCAAAACAGGAGAAACTGACTGTGAGAGGACCGGGGACGAAGGTACTACCACCTGCGAACGTGTCTGATCAGCTCAATTAAGCCTCAATTTAACTTCGAACATACCGAGACCAATAAGACTTGAGCACGGATCCGTTGTTAGCTGTGTAATTTGATATGCATCACAGCAACCGTAGACCTACATAACCCAACAAAGGCCGACATAGCGGACCTACGGAACTGTCAGTTCGGAATATGTGCGATGAAGTGTCAAATACACACTAGAACAAACATTGTAGAGACCCATGACCAGGGTCTGCGCTGTGGGACTGTCAGCGACTTGGAGCTTCTTTGACAATTGTTGGTTCATTACCCAAACATAGTCTATCTTTAAATATTGTCAACCAACAAAGAAGATATGGAGAGCGAAATAACCATACCTCTCTCGAAAAGATGAGGACTGCGGGGTAGGATTGCAATCGTCATTTCAATTTGGAGAGGATAGTTCGCACGAAAGCATCACTCACAATAATCATATACGACAGCAGTGACAAGAATAACTGCGTTGGACTATAAGATTAATGATTGACCGAAGTTATGAGCGACCGTACGGGACACATAGTTATTCATCTGGATAAGCTCCAAAGCAGACTGCAAATCGGAGGACATGACGTGCGCAAGAGAAACAGGAATGTTTGACCTTTTAACAATATGCAAAGATCGAGAGTCGAGGAGGGGAAGTTTCCAGTGGTTCGGCCTTGGGTTCCCATGGCACTTATATCGTCACCCGGCATATAAACTATGCTTCAAGACTCGTTTGGAACAAAGAGTGATCTACGATTCCACAACGTTCGGCAATTGTGCGATACTGGATGAAGACATAGTGACGGAATGCAATGCGACAGCTTCTTTGTTGGTGCGCAGATAACAAAGTTGTCGTGTAAACAGCACAGGATGTTTGCGGTCAAAAGATTGAATCGAGGTTTTGATGTAGGATCATGATCATGCCATCTCCCGTGACGAAGAAGAAGCCTTAAAGCTGTGGCACCAGAGCAGTTGCATCACTGAGGTCGACACCGCATTTCTACTACGGATTAAGGACACCGGAGGGGAGACTTTGTCGCGATTTGAATATCGGCCCTGATCAGCGCTCGTTCCACGACAGCACTCGGTCCGGGGGACTTACGAGTGGGATCACAGTATGGCCTGGCGATCAAGAGTTTGATAGACTCGGATGACGAAAACCAGCAGTGCCTCCCCACCGAACTCACGCTCAGCGCTCATCTACGGCCACCTCACGTTAGTGTCGGAGTTGCAGAAGTGATGCATAGAACCGCAATTCCTTCTATCCACGGTGAGCTGAACCGTTGGACGAGCCATTGGATTGGACGCGACCGTGACGCTCTCGCGCCAGGAAATGGGACGCAGTTCGGATAATCTCTCCGCTGACTAAGCTCGGCACCCTCCGCAACCTGTCCTCTCCCTATCTGCACAGCCGCACCATGATCATCAAGCATTGTTGATTGGGCCAAAATTCTTTGAAAATTCAAGTAATGGCAATCTGTGGATGCTTTGCGCACCTCTGGAGTAAGCCCGGGGCCAGATAGATACTAGAAGGACATCGTGGGCTAGTCCGGGTCAGGGACCTGACACGACTGCTTCGAGGATCTGTTCCAACATTGGTCCGAGAAGGCGCGTGTCAGGATGACAAACAATCAAGGGAACTGCCTCATTCCAAGACCCACACACAACAGTGGACGTCTGCTCTCCTGACTGGCAATGCCTCGAACCATCCCACCTCATCTTTGCCCTTCCGCGTACCTCCTGCGTTTGCGCGTCAGAGATTCCTTTGACGTACTCCCCACCCTTCTAACGGCAGAGTCGAGGTTGTGACTGGGATGAAATATTCAGTGACGTGCGAATACAGGATCAGGTCTGAGGTGGAACACATCGAAATGTGGCTCACTGGTGATATCAAGGTCCAAGCCACACCGGCCCACACGGACTTCGTTTCTCCCCCTCCTGCATGTCTTGCTGCCCTCTTTCGATAAGGTGCCTCGGTGCCGTCACAGGGTGGTACCCCTCTTGGATTGTCTTGTTGATTGACGCCACAGGCAGGCATAGAGCGTTTTGCGGAATTCGGTCGAGGAGGATGAAAGTAATGTACCAAGAGGGGGGAAAGGGCAACATATTCGTACGGTGTAGCAGTCGCGAACGAACCGTAATACGGAATCACCCCTGGGTTCTGCAACGACATGGAACACGAGTCATGTACTGTCGGAAATCGGCCAAAATGATGGTCACTACATACCAACAGGTCGGTGAGGCAGTGAAAGTGGCCTTGGATGCTTCCGGAATATGATCGCCTGTGACATACAGGTTCTCTGCAGGATCCCCGATATCGATGCATTGCTTCAATTCTGCAGTTCCTGAAAAGTTGATTGAACCAGAGAGCGAGATGAAATTTCACGCTCACGAATGGAGCGACGATCCCCACGTTGTTTTTTTCCGTCAAAACAGCTGGATTGTATGCATAATACACCGTATATGCCCACCCTGTCCACTCAATTATCAGTGTCCACAACCCAGACTGCTAGGGAACGAACAACCTCGACCCTAGCATGCACTTGAGTCACCTGACCCGACAACACGAAATGCGGCGATGAATTCGCCAGCATACACCGACCTCGAAAGTTGTGCCTCTAGCAGCTCTCTTGCTGAGGGAGCCTAGGCAGATGGACGAACAATGGCCGAGCGACGTAAGCAGGGGCCAAGACCTACGTTTGACTAGCATGGCTAGTGGCTACCTGTCAAGGAGGACCTTCGTGAGAGGGTGAGCGAGACCCCAATCACCCAACCTCCCGGATGGCGTAAACAGCGTGAAGGGAGCAACCCAGATTCGCGCAGGACGACCTCTTGTTCTTGGATATTGGTCGACTATACCGTCAAGTCATCCATTCGCGGGGGTATGTAGATGCTCGAGATGCCTGGTAAGGCGATCCATGGGAGATACTTGAAGTCTCGGGTAATATTTTCTGCGGGGGGTAGAGTAAACGGACGGGCAAGTACGTTTTCATAAAGTTGGCAAAGGGACGGTTTGGCTGTGACTCTGGGATGGAACACAGATGGAAGCATCCACGAGATGATAGGTGTGGACATGGTATTGGGGACATCCCATTCCTGCTCAAAAGGAGGGCGGCTGGATGTTGAGGTGTTCTCTGAGAGGGGATGTGCACGTGAAGGGTGGAAAGAGGGATGGAGATTATGTTCGAACGAATGCTCGCGGACAGCGAAGAGCACCCATGGCTCTCGTCGTCCATCGCTGATACTGGCATCGCTGTCCGTGGGGTTACATGTCTTGGATGTGGTATACGGACGAAGCACGCAGTGGGGTTTCGAGCAGTCAGGATATCGTCTGAGCCAGATGTCGGGACAACCTCTGGAAGGGCCAGTATAACGTGGCAACGTCGTTCGTCTCTATTCTTCCAGTCCGCCATAGCGAAATGCAACAAAGAGACCGAACAATCTGGTCCATACGGAAGGCCAGACAGACACTACTAGATCATCTGGCGCGTTCGACGGAGTTTGAACTACTTTGCTTTTCCGCCGAGTTCCCCCAGAAACTTCTTTGGTGTGCTGAAAGCAACTCGATCCACAAAGGTAGGTTCACTGGGGATCCGTAGTCTCCATCACGATCAACGGTACTCCCATGGACCACAATGCTCCTTACCCAGAAACAATGCGCCATCTCATTTGAAGTAGACCGTTTAGACGGCGTTCCCTTCTCATCGGGTCCAGCGTCTCGATATTGGAATCTGGTATTTACAGAATCATTGTGCACGGAGCTCGAGAGCACCCCGTCGGTTTTTAGTATTGGGCTTGACCCTGTCACCCTGCCTGCCAGTGGTTTACGTTGGGCGCGATGCTGAGGTATGTAGTTTCTTCAAGTTGTTCTCAACCGAGGATGATGCCTCGTGTCGTCTGTAGTGGACGGTCCAGCGCAATGCCAGCGGCGAGTCCTACCGACTCGGACTTGCTGACTTGCTGACTTGCTGACTCGCCTTTCAAGAGCACCAGGCAGGGTACATACATCAAACCTGGACCTGATGACGATCAAGAGTGGCACATTCGCTTCGGTCACGCCCACCATTGGGTAGTGCAGATCTCAAAGCAGAATGGGGGTTTCACACAACCATCGCTCCTACTTGTCCATTTGTATCCAGGATCTTTGGTCGGGACGGTGACGCATGGACTTTTGGGCTCTGAGGTATCTCAATCACTCGTCGCAAAGCAGCGTCCTCATTCACATGACCAAAAAAATAGATGAGGACCGACCTAACTTGCCGACCCTTCTGTCCAAACCCGGTTGTCTAGGTTCGTGCGCGTACAAAGCCAATGAACGAGGAAGCACCGGATGGGTGTGCGCCGATGAATATCGTAGCAGGGGTTGGGCGTGTCCTGTGGCTCCAGTGTTATTGAAAACAGATTGCGAAATATATGACTGTAGTCAAGTTGGTGGCGATCGGTCTCAGGAGGCAAGATTCGATAACGAGAAGAAAGGTAACCACTGATCTGTGGCTTCGAACGTTTGACTTCTCATGTTGTTATCTCGCTGAGAGAGGCATTGACTTGTACAAATATACTCCATCAAATTTAAACGGAGGTCAGAACCCAATACTTGATTACTGTAATCTTCATTCCACGCATTTCGATCCAATGCAATACACGACGACGAACACGGCTTCGATCATCTGAGACTACTACAACATACATTGACAACGGTTTCCTCGTCAAATCACTCTGAGCGTTGGGCGCTCTATTCCAAGGGAAGGAAGATCCACAACTGGTTTGGCGGCGGATTCTGAACATTGATAAGATCGAGAGTGACCTGTGGCGTGATTGGTGTGAGCATCGATAATTCTGCATCAATAGACTTTCCGCCCAGCTCCCTTGGGCTCGGGACTGTTCACAGTCCAGCCCCTGGTTGGAACGATACCATGGACTACCTCGATCCTGGCATATTACAGTTTTAATTTTAGCCATGGCATACTATCATGAATAAACGGATAAGCACTGACGCGTATGGTCCATCATCCCGTCCTCGAATCGTCCAGTGTGTTGGAGGTGGGGAGATATCCACAACCACACTCTTCATCCTTTTCGCTGAACCGAGGCGTCTTGGACTGTTCTAAGATTAAAGTGTAGTTTCCGTCCGGGAACTTCTTGACGGTCCACTGCAAGAAAGTAAAGCCTCAATCAGTACATCACTTCATCACGCATGAGAGGAAGATGAAGTGAACCCGGGGATTTGAACAGATGATACAAGCGTCATTGGTGGTGAGTGACAGCCAGTGGACTTACAACATCATCATCGCCGTCCGTGATGACAGGGTCCACGGGTCCACTCCCATCTGCGCCGATCGACAAGTTTAGACTAGTGACAGGTTGAATAAAATATCGCCCGTCTTTAGGACCACTCATTGCTTTGTAGCGAGGGAAGTTACTCTGCGTGGTTGGGGTGCGGGTTTCTGGGTGCAAAAAGTGCAGATGGGTCCTAGCATTATATACTCTTTTTGCCGGCCTCTGCCAATTATGGTGCGCTCCTACATCTCCCAAATGTGTCGTGACTGCTGAGTTGGTCAATGGAACACGGCAACAAAGTTCAAGGGTGCCCATGAGGTAAAATACCATGGATATATGCAGCGATGGTGTTAATTACCGTCAGTTGTATTGTCATCAACAAAGACCTGAACAAGGTACCTGGAAGAATGGAGGCGACACTGAATGCTGCGTATGCCTCGAATGGTTAGTCTGAGCTTACCACTCACGTCGGGTCGCAACCTGAGGGATATTAAGTGGATCAGTCTAAGCGAAAGAAGTCTAACGCCATCGTGCACAGATCTTGCTCGGCACCTAGCAGGATGCGTATTAAAATTTCGAATCAGACAAAACCTCAAAGGGGGCTTGTGACGCGATTCCATCCACGGAACGATCGCATCGCGTCCGAATATGCCTCCTAGGAACGATTAATTTCGCCCTTCGACGCACTCTCCATCCCCTAGCGGTAGAATCAGGGTCGTGACTGGGAGGAATTCTTCAGTGAGGCATGAATACAGGATCGGGTCTGAACCCGGACACGCCTGAATGGGTCTCACTGATGGCGCCAAGGTCCACCTTCCACGGCCTTCGTAAGCACAGTCCTCTTGTATGTCTTGCTCGCCCCCCTGACCACCTTGGACTGCCTTGTTGGTCAACATCATGTGCGGGCATAGGGCGCTTTTCTGAATTCAATCGAGGATGAGAACAATGTACTATCATAAAGAAGAGGAATGGAGAACGTAATCGTACGGTTTAGCAGTTGCGAATGAGCTGGAATACGGAATCACTGCCGGGTTCTCCAACGACATGGAACACGAGTGATGTACTGTCGGAAATCAGCTAAATGATGGTCACTGCGCGCCAAAGGGCAGGCGTAACACACTGGTGAAGCAGTGGAAGCGACCTTGAATACTTCTGGGATATGGTTACCTGCCACTTACAGGTTCCCAGGATCATTTATGCATCGCCCGAGCTCCGCGCAGTTCCTGTAAAATTGATTGAACCAAGGGTAAGATGAAACGCACCGCGTGGTGAATGGAAGAGACACTACGTTGCGACGACATTCAGGTTCTTTCCCTGAAAAATAGCTGGTTCATCTGTACATACACGAAGCGCCCATGCGGAGGTCTTATAATGGAAATCTGAGTCGCGTTCCAAAACACCATATTCCACCAGGGAAGATGATGATAGACCGAACAGAGGACGCGGTTATCGATTGCCATAGTGCCAGAAGGGGGATCTGGCCCTGCGAGTACAGCGCATGTCACGACAGGATGAGCAGATTACAGTCCAAAACAACGCCGAAAACAAACATACATAAGAACAAGGAAGACTTAGGGAATCGGTGGGTACGACGGGGCCGACTCACCGGTCTGCTTCATCCAATCTCATCGAAAGCCCCACAAATAGATCTATCAGCTTCGCCCCAGACGACCCCTTGTTCTTGGATATCGGCCGACTGTACTTGAGACGATCCGTGTAAGACACTTGAAGTTTGGGATGAAAATTTCTGGTCGGATTCAGCGGGGGGTAGTAGACGGACGGTTGTCTGAGCGGGAATGTGCACGTACAGGGTGAAACGAGGGATGAAGACTGTTTCTTCCTTGGCCCGCCATAGCGAAACGCAACAACTTGAGAGAATCACGGGAGACCAGGAGAACCCGCGCAGACAATACTGGTCAGGCGAACAGCTCGACGGAGTTTGAACGTTTGAGCCTCGAAGTGACGTTCAACTGCTCACCACCATCCTAATCACTGGTCAATTATCTGTCAATACGTATCCCGTGCCCTGCGGCAGAGTCGACAACAAGATCGCGCTGTCCATGCTCAAGGATGATCTTACCAGGGAATTGCATCGCCGTTGAACCCGAACTGGATATGCAGCAAGGTAATGCCGGAGGGGCTCATTCACCAGGTTATGCTAACGAGACTCGTTCTCATACCTCAACGGCCCGCACCGAGACACCGCAATCGTGAAGAACTTATGTATTACTATGCTGACTCTTTTATGCCTACAACTTGATCCCTGCGTCTGGCCCACTAAAGGTATGGGTTAGTGCATCCAACAATCGTGGCCCACTCACGGATGCCCTTTGCATTCTCTTGGACTTTGGCAGATTAGTTCGCATCATACAGTCTGCAGGAACATTCTGTTCGATGTGCGTTGATAGCGATCCGAGGTGAATCCGGCGATTACAGTGTTATCCACGAGACGCTGAGAAGACCCTAGGCTACACTCACCGCACTGCACAGCGACACGGTGCTAATCACTCAACTCCCTTGTTATTCTAGTTACTTGCTAGTTAAGAGTCTATGCATGTTGACGTCGCTCTCTTGGATCTTGCTAGTTGCTGCGAGGCTAACGTTGGTTACCATCACCAGGGTCACTAATCTGTGCGAAGCTCCGAACCATCTTCGGTATTGCACCTCTCTCAGTTTCGATGTTACCGAAGTGTTGCATCTTCGCTGGCTTTATTGCGATGTTGCATCGAAAGGTGACCTTGCCAACTGCACGATGAATGAACATGAGACCATCCTACTACATTGGCCCATGGATCGATGCTGCGCATGCGAGGAACAGGGAGACCATCGAATGCCCGAGTTCATGCTCCCGAGACGTCGCAGTCGTGATACTCACCCATATCCTTGGTGTTGGTAGCCTTTGGTTGTATCCTACGCGCTGTAGTAGCCCTCGATGAATGTGAACAATGTGCTGATTTCTATCCTTGTGTACCACCTGAAACTGTGTCGCACACAACCAACTCACACGGACAGAGGAGATGTTCCTTTGAGACGATTCCTACATTGTGCTTCATCGGGAGATACATAGAGCTCAGGGCAAGGCATAGATAAATTAAATAAATATCCGAATCACCTTTCGAAACTATCACGATCCTCTGCTATCCACAACCAATGACCCAGCGCTCGTGCCCATCTCCGCTTCCAATCCAAAATCTTCGTTCAAACCTGACGTGTACCGTCTCCCAACACTTCGAGTCGAATCCCCTCCGATTCGTCCGCGTCCTCTTCCACCATCTGACCCTGCCCCGGGGTGACATCCGCGAATGCAATCGCAGACACGGTCACGTTTTGACTGGCATTGGGTTGTGAAATGACACCGAATCCGGTATCAACCCCTTGCCAGCGAGCACGGAGGTCACGGTCATACAGCTCTCGTACGCTGATGATGAACCGAGGCATCATGAGGCACATTGTTGTATAAGCAACCATATACAGAAAGAGCATCACAGTACTGTTCATCGTAGGCCCGTTGAAGATTACTGAAAAGATGTTGAAAAACAAGTTCCTAGCAAAAGAAACATCTGTGTGGTTAGTTTTTGTGCGTGTACTCGAGAGTAAGATGGATAGGAGAATGGAAAGAGGGGGGAAAGTGAGACGTACACGAGGAAATACTGAATCCCGTCTCTCACAAGTAGTTGCATGTACCGGTTAGGTTGCCACTGCT
>JBBPSC010001334.1:0-10487 GCA_038093395.1 Baorangia bicolor | reverse complement strand
AGGTGAATAAGATTCAGAGCATCAGCATCATTGGACTCAGCCGACAGAACTATCAGTATGTACCTTTTTTGACTATCCTTGTCAAGGATGTCGACGTCCCTCCTTGGGCCCTCCGTGGAAGCTTGACCGAAAGACGATGACAACGACTCGTCCATAATGGAATCAGTATGATTCGACAATGGCGTCAGCAGGTCGCGAAGAGGTGGGGACTGTGGGCAACAGCTCAAGAACAGCCGGATGGTGAATATTATCACCTCCGCAGTGGGTCGCTCCTCCATTGGTGACCAACAATGTTGAATTAAATTCCAGTGCGAGTCATCCAACGTTCGAGACTGTGGTCGGCCGGGCTTGTGGCCCTTCGCCAAGCGTAAAACGACGGCTGCGTCTTCCCGAACTTCCGACCATGGTTGTTTTCCGGACAATACCTGCAAGAATATCAGTATGGACCTGGGGTTTCTGTCCAACGAGCTTCCCTGGAGGGCGATACAACCAAAAGAGTATATATCACTCTTGGTTGTTCGAGTGAATGTCTCTTCTGGATCAACTTGCTCTGGTGCGATCCAGCGCAAAGCTCCCGGCCGTGTGGTAGATCTTTGGAGATAAGTCAATGCTTCAGGAATATTCCCCACCAACGAAGCATAGCCGAAATCGGCTAAGCGCGCAGTGTAATCTGCATCGAGAAGCACGTTATTCTGTCTCATGTTTAGACAAAAACGACACTGATGCTTCTATTTTGACGCACACAGTTTAGGTCACCATGGACAATTGGAAGGGAGTGCACTGCGGTGTGTTATCCTTTCGAGCCTTTGGAATGATAACAGCGACCCACGGTAGTGCAGGCCATTGGCAATATCCAGTAGCTATCGTACGAAGTTAGAAGAGAGAAGTAGTAGACAGTAGGCGGACGCACAAACCGGAGTCGATGTCCCAAACCTAAATTACTTGTATACTTCGCTAAGAAATGGTGGAGGGATTCGTTGGGCATCCACAACGATACCAACGACATTGCACCACGCATTCCAAAGCCATAAGCAATTCCCAGGAATGGAACGATATTGATGTGGTTGAGTCTCCTCCAAATTCCAAGCTCCCGACGGAGCATCTACGGGGCAGTTTAAATCACATGCGTTGGTGGGGAATGGGACGAGATACCTTGGCAGAACTATCGCTCGCATCTCCATCTATTGCGAACCTGAATCGGAATGCCTTTACTGCAACCTGACGGAGAGGTAAATAGCAGGCAGCCTGAGTCATACAACACTCGAACCTCCTTCCGCAGACCGTCAAGGCACCAACATCTATAGACGTCACCAAAACCTCCTCCAGCGAAATATTGATCATCAGCTTTGCATATATAAGGTGTGAGATCTGGTGGAGGCGGGACATCGGCACTAACAAAAGGTAATTTGAACGAAGAAATGAATATCAGATCACTATACTACATGCAACCGAAAAGCCATACTTGAAGTTGGATGTCCGACATTGTCCAAGCCACTCCACCGCCGGCGAGAAAGCGTAATGTGTATTAGGCAACGCAGAGGGTATGAGGGGACGAGCTGTTGCAGATAGCTATTGAGAAGTGTAAGCAACCGGGAAACCATCTTGGAGATGCTTGCATTTGAAATGGGATCAAAATAGCATATTTGTTCACCATCATGAACGAGTGGAGAACGGTGCTAGGAGACATGAGCGCGCAAAATTGAGTGTAACGTACGTCAAGGAAAGTTCGAAGTGACTGAAACAACGAAGAATGAGTGCCGATGGTAGAACACACCCGAAGGGAGTAATTACCCGATCCTCGATGGAATTTAACCGTGGTACTCGCCACAAATACAGCTCTCCATTCCATCCTCCTGACGCCACGAATTCGCCAGAGGGAGAGAAACAAACTGCGTATAGAACTCCATCATGTTGTAAATGCTGCCCTACAGGATCACCAGAAGTCGCATCCCAGAAACGAACAGTTCTATCCCGGGACGCGCTCGCCAGGATGGATCCATCTGGAGAAAGGGAGAGGGAGTTTACGCTGGCGGTGTGACCTGACCATGGATGTCCGATCGGCTTCCCTGTATCGGAATTCCAACAGCGAATCGTTTTGTCGTAGGATGCAGAGAAGAACCTGCTGCCATCGAGTGACCACAGCACACACCAGATTGAGCCTTTGTGGGCCTCTAACGGGTCAAAGAGGGGTGTGCCACTTTCAACGTCGTACACGTGGATGTCGTCGTTAGTGCCACATGCGAGTTTGTGCCCGTCGGGAGAGAAACACATGGAGTGCACTCTACCGACTCTGATGGAATGTTCGACCTGTCTCCCTTCCATGGTGTAAATACCCACGGTCCGATGACCAACCGCAATGAGTTGATCCGAGATGGCAAGCACGGAAAAGATTACTGGGTGAGTCCACTCCTTGACAAGCTCGTGTGATTCGATATCCCACACTTTAATTCTCCCATCCTTGTCACTGCTAACGATCTTTGTGCCATCCCGGGTCATAGTAAGACCGCTTATTGCGTTCTTGTGCTCCATCGATGTACCTTCTTGCTCTCTGCTTTCCAAATTCCATACCATAATAGTTCTGTCCCCAGAGCAGGTGACAACTCGTCGTCCGTCAGGGAGATACGCGAGCCTCCAGATAGTGTCATCATGCGCCGAGATCATCAGATGTGGCTGAGGACCATTGTTGTCAGACCGTTTTAGTGTGACACTTGACATGATGGTGCTATGGCAGCTAGGTTTCGAGTCTGCGTGCTTGCAAAGGCGCGTGGTGAAAAGACTGAGGGAAGGAAAATACGCAACGCATTAGAAACTACCACAGCTTATATACCGCGGGGTAAACATGAGGCAGCGGTCTCATGGCGATATGGCGGCATCCTTTTTAGCGCTCAATCATCGCTCCCATGTGCAGTACGATCGTCGACCAGCCATGACCAGTTTTCATCAGGCAGGATGCCCATGTTGATACATATTCCGTGTGAGGTCTCATCCTCGGTGAGCTTGTATGGCTTCCCCCACAGTCGTCAGACCAACTCCTCTGTCGTGACCTTCTATGCTCCATCTGCCCTTTAGAGGCGTACTGGACGACCATACCAACCATACTACCTGAAGTCGCTCTTCTGACTCAACATCATGATTGACTTGTTGAACGCTGTCCAGGATGCCATGACGACCTTTCTTGATCGTGGCAAAGTCGACAGGGGTACACTGACTCCGTTGGTTGTCGGGATGAATCGGATGATGGTGCTCGTCTAGTAGCGTCACTAGCTAGACATGCGGCACTACACTATACTACACATCAACATCAACCGTCCACGTCAGCCGTACCTGACCACTGTGACTCCACTCGTCACCTCCCCCATGACCCTTCATGACCTCTAATCGTCTAGACATGCATCATCCCACCTACGACAAATCCATTGGCTCCTCCTCACCCTCCCCCTTGTCGACTCCTCCACTATCCTCTCTTCCTTTTGTGCCGTGCTTGTCGAGCTTGTCACCAATGGTACACACCGTGCTTTTCGATCCCGTTCGAGAGAGGCACGTGCGACTGCCGCAAAGACCCTTGGGACGCTCGTCGAGCAACTTTGGGGGTCCATTTCCTAGATTTCGTGCCTAGCTGCTGAGGACAATCAAGATGGAGACGTCTGGCGTCAATCGACAAGGTGCCTCATAGAAGTCCTTTCCGGGACCGCTCGAGGGACTCTTGCTAGACATCATTGCGAACGCCTAGTCCTCGCGGAGTACCCGAGATAGCTTCATGTCGCTCCTCCTCTACCTACCCGCGAAGTTTAGCAACCGGCTCGAGCCACAGCTACCTAGGATCATTGCCCCGATCTTGAGTGGGCTGTCGGATGCGGAGGAGTATGTCAGAAAGGCGGTAATGCGGGCGGGGAGGATGATCGCGACGAATTTTCGAGCAAGGCAATCGAATTGTTGTCGCCTGAGTTAGAGCGAGAGATGTTTGATTCTGGGTGGCTGAGGCTAGCAGAACCCACGTTCGACCATTTTTTTAAAAGGGATGCTCAATTATAAAATCTCGAGTTCAAGGTTAATACTGGTCGCCAGTCTACTAGCCAAACCACACAACATCACAGCCGCAACAAAGCATGGGATCGAAAATCGCAAATCCCCCCCAAAGCTGATTCAAATCATGAACTCCACTCGCACCTAAAACCCACTACTAATGGGAATAACAAAGCATAAAACAAATACAAGATGGAGTGTGAGCAGGATTGGCAGAGAATCACACGAACCAGACGGATTTCTCGAGGCACCTAGGAGCTTCCGTCAACAGAGTGTTTCTGCTTGGCCTTGATGACATTAACTCTAGGACCCATCTGGGATATCGATATCTGAATCGCTCTCATAGGTTACGGACAAGGTTCACGGAATGTGAAAGCGCTGGTCGCTAATTCCCCGTTGAGACCTGATCAGGGGGTATTCACATTTTATACGCCGTCGGGCACATTGACTGGGAAAAGGGACACATGTAAGCACATACTCGGCACAATGATTATGTCACAGAGATCAGCGAGAAGGTTAAATATACAATTTATCGAATCCGGAACACGCTTGAAACGGGTGGACAAGTTTGTGCACAACAGGCGAAGTACCAGATATGCAATTCAAATGAGATGATACGGAAATGTACTCACTTGCAAGTCTTGTCTGGGCTGCCTGGAGGTGGTCGCCCGCACGCAATCTTCCGCTCCCGACAGAATAAACACGCAGGTGCATGCTTCTTATTCAGGGTCTGCTTTGTGTCCTTGTACGCGTAGCCGGGAAGCTCAGAATACGGAGGTGCTAAGGTCATCGCCAGTGAGCAGACGGCAAATTGAGAGAATGAAACTCGATTTACCTTCTGATAAAGAGAACAGGGGGACTGGTGGAAGGGTTGATATATTATATGCGGCTCTGCTTGGAGCGGAGGGATGAGATGGCACGGCCATTCTACGTCCGCGTTTAACACAACTAGGAACCACCGGATGTCAAAGTACTTGCCTTTCAGAGAACTCATATGGCCTTGAAGGTAAATAAGATTCAGAGCGTCAGCATCATTGGACTCAACCGACAGAACTATCCGTATGTACTTTTTCTGATTATTCTTGTCAATGAGGTCGAAATTCCTCCTTGGGCCGTCTGTGGTAGTTCGGCTGAAAGACAATGACGACGACTCGTCCATAATGGAATCAGTATAACTCCACAATGACGTCAGCAGGTCGCGAAGAGGCGGAGACTGTGGGCAACAACTCAAGAATAGCCGGATGGTGAAGATTATCACCTCCGCAGTGGGTCGCTCCTCCATTGGTGACCAACAATGTTGAATTAAATTCCAGTGCGAGTCGTCCAATGTTCGAGACTCTGGTCGGCCGGGCTTGTGGCCTTTCGCCAAGCGTAAAACGACGGCTGCGTCTTCCCGGACTTCCGACCATGGTTGTTTTCCGGACAATACCTGCAAGAATATCAGTATGGACCTGGGGTTTCTGTCCAACGAGCTTCCCTGGAGTGCGATACAACCAAAAGAGTATATATCACTCTTGGTTGTCCTATTAAACGTCTCTTCTGATTCAATTTGCTCTGGAGCGATCCAGCGCAAAGCTCCCGGTCGTGCAGTGGACCTTTGGAGATAAGTCAATGCTTCGGGAATATTCCCCACTAAGGAAGCATAGCCAAAATCGGCTAAGCGTGCAGTGTAATCTGTATCGAGAAGCACGTTATTCTGTCTCATGTTTAGACAAAAACGACGCTGATGTTTCTACTTCGACGCACACAGTTTAGGTCACCATGGACAATTGGAAAAGAATGCACTGTAAGGCGTTATTCCTTTCAGCCTTTGAAATGACAACAGCAACCCACAGTAGCATAGCCCATTGGCAATATCCAGCAGCTATCGTGGGATGTTAGGGGACGAGAAAGTAGTCAACATTAAGCGGACGCACCAACTGGAGTCGGTGTGCGACACCTAGACTGTCGTCATGCTTCGCTAAGAACGTGTGAAGAGATTCATTGGGCATCCACAACGACACCAACGACATTGAACCACGCATTCCAAAGCCATATGCAATACCCAGGAATGGCACGATATTAATGTGGTTTAGTCTCCTCCATATCCCGAGCTCTCGATGTAACATCTGGGAGGTAATTCACATCATATTTCTAGTCACGACCCAAATAATCACCTTTGCAGATTTATTGCCTACATCTCCTTCTATTTTGAAACTGAATCGTAAGGCCTTCACCGCAACCTGAGGGGGAGGTAAATATTAGGCAACCATGAGTCGTACGCCATGTCCAAACCTCCTTTGGCACCGAACCGCCAAAGTACCGACATCTATAGACATCACCAAAGCCTCCTCCAGCCGAATATTGAGTTTCGATTCTGACGACATGCGGTGTGAGATCTGGTGGCGGCGGAAATTCACTGTTAAAAAAGATGGTTTGAACCAAGCAACGAAATCAGATGGTCATACTTCGGTGTAGCGAAGTGACATACCCAAGGCCGGACACTTGACGTTGTCGTTCCACTGCAGGCAAGGAGGTAGGATACGAAGGAGGTAGCGCTGAGGGTACAATGGGACAAGCTGGCGTAGATAACTATGGAGGAAATGAGAGCGACCAAACGGACAACCATATCCGGAAAATGCTCACATATAAAGATGGGTCAACACTCCGTACTTGTTCGGGGTCAGGGAGGGGCAAGAGAGCGAGCTAAATTAGAAGGTGAGAGGGATGTGCGTGCAAAATTTAGAGTAACACACGCCAGGGCCGGTGACGACTCGTCGTTCGTTAGCGAGATACGCGAGCGTCGAGATACTAGTGTCATCATGCGCCGAGGTCATTAGACGTGGCTGGGGGCCATCGTTGTCAGACAGTTGTGGTATGATGTTGGACATGATAACCATTACGTTCGAGATCGACGTCGTCGAGGTGTTCGGAGCAGGGGCGCTCTCCATGATCACATCCAAAAAGGCAGGGGATGGGAGGACAATGAGTGCTGTTCCGCCTGCTGTGGAACCGGAAATGATGGCGGTGCGATTGGTTGAGAGGGATGGGCCCGGCATTGGTTGTCAGACGTTGAGGCCGTAGCCCGCAGGTAGGCTTGGGTAAATAACAGATTCGCTGGGCCTGTCGGAGGACTTCGACATGATACAAGTAAGAGCTCTGTGCACTTGGGACGCGTTTTAGCGTTACTGTTCAGCCCGCCGATGTACCGCTTACGTACGCGTCTTGGCGGGTTTCCTTATAGTCCAGCATTTCCAGAGCAAACGGAGCCGCGTCACCTCGGTTCCGGTAAGCCTAACACCCATCATCGTCCTACGCCAGCCACGCAAGGTAGGATATGATATGCTGTGGCCAAGGATAAGCTCCATGTAGATAGGCTCTTGGCTGGCCGCGCCGAGACCCCTTTCCATCGAAGTCAGTCTCTGCCCATTTCAAACGAACGAACCCCCAAGATCTGTACCAGTGAACGCACATGCCGATGTCCCCTTGCGTACCCACCGTTGGCATGCGCGTCAATCTGCCAGTTCAATCACATCATCCAGTTCGCTCCCTGGCTCTGCCACGATTCCCGTCGCCGTCGCCGTCATCGTGTTCGTACTTATTCTTACTGTGAGCATTGCGCGGTGTTTGAAGGACTCCGTGTCTCGGTTCGCTCGAGCACCTACAACGTTCAAACAGTCCACTGGCACGAAACGGATCTGTACAGAGTTCAACCCATGTGGGTCGCGTCTGGCAATATTTTATCCATCCCAGAATTCCAATCGAGGGAACCGCGGGTCAATAAATATTCTGTTTCATATCTTTTGCCATACACGAACTCAAATTGACCTCGCAAGAGGAACTTGGCACCCTACCGCTCAAACCGAGTCAGCATGGGACTCGATATGCCCGTGTATATGCTCTGCCGGGCCAACTGTTACGGAACCGCCGACGCTATCTGTAACAGTGCCCATGGTTTGCCTCCCCATCGGGTTCAATGCAAACACTGGTGCCGTCATAGTGGGTCTCGCGAGCGTCGTACCTACGTTGGTCCGCATCGCCCCCTCGCGTAGATTGAGCACCAGGCGGGATGCCTTTCAGGGGAAAAAAATCGAACTGAGCGACCATGGCGTTTGAATAGAGCGACTCGAAAGGACGTACACACCACGAATAAACCGCAAGCCGCCACCTGTGTTGCTTGAACGTGAATCTGTTGTGCCGCCACGCCGAAGCCGGAGAAACGAAGAGCACGTACACCATCATCATGACCATATTCAGTACATATCCTTCCAAAGTCTTCGTTGAGATGATACTGAAAAGGAGGACGACTGGCGACCACGAGACGCAAGCGAGAAGGTTATACGTCGGTCACGTCACAACGAAGCTAGTGAATGACACACCAATGAGCCTAGGGCGTCAAAGTGTAAGACACAATCGGGAAGGACACCCATGTACGCAGGACATACATGAAATAGTACAAGGCACCATCGCGTACGATGAGTGCGATCAGCGGCGAGATGGACTTGATGTCCAGCAGGTGCTTCGGTTTACTGTATTGGCCGGCCGCGACCCCTGCGACGGTCATGGCAAAGAAGGCCGCTGCCATAATAGTATCCGACGAGTGAGCGGAGGTGTGTGGACGGTGCAAACAACGATAGGACTAACTCGCAACGAACATGGTGGGCACACTGAGGAAAGTAACGTTTTTTTTTTTTTTTTTTTCAAATCAATGCACTGGCACGGAATCACATCGCATATGCCTCTTGGACTTACAAGGATATCAGAACGATGGACATGTCGGGATTGGTGGTAATACACCCGGGCATGGGGATCCCCGTCGGTACAGGGACCATGGTTACCTGTAGTCGCATCTTTATGGAGACGTAAGTCCCGAGCTGCATCATACACGTTTGACTCATCAACTGGTTCGGTAACGCCAAACACTGACCGCAATTTCACCTTCCGAAGACACAATTCAGTTCGCCACTGTCACATGCAGAGCCAAAATATACGTACAAACGATAAGCAAGACAAAGAAGACAAGAACTGCAAACACGATGCGTTCAACAAGTTCGCCAGGGTACGTCATCACGCTTACTCTTTATGTTCTGGTACATGGCATACAATCGCATGATGACAATCGTATCCACGACGGTGGCGACCGGTAGGTCTGCAGCTCTACACTCTCATGGACACCAATAGCAAGCGCAGTTTGGTGAACTTACAAGTATTGATACCACAGCCAGGCTGGGCAACTGACATATCAGATTCAGCGGCAAAATCAAGGGCTATATTGTGTGATGGTGACCAGACATACAACTATAAATCAAATCAAATATGAGCTCGTTGACTCTAGCTACATGTACAAACGTCACATACTTGCAAGGGGGGGCCGACCGTCGTGGCCACTGCGAAAGGGAGTCAGATAGGGGGGATAAATGACTCAAGGCTTAGAGAGCGTCAAAACATACCTGAAAAGAGAACGCTGGGTACAGAGCGCCCGACATATTCAAAGGATTAGTAGGAGCTACGAAAGGAAGGTGTCTACCGACTTGCCTGATGTAAACCAGGCTATAATATCTTGCAAAGATGTACAGGGCCTTGGGGATGGTCCATCTTGCCCTGATGTCACAACGGTTGAAACTACATCAAGGTATCTGCATTCGAATACCTGGGCGGACCCACATCCAGACATACTCAATCTGGAGTGAAGGGTGTCGCCATCTCAATGACATTATGTTGTCAATAGTTGCGGAATGGAACTTGCCTCCCTGTCCAAGTTTATCAAGACGTCGTAAACCAAAAACGAGATCGTAGACACTGGGTGAGTTGGTCAGCACTTCACATCGTAAGAAAATTTACATTCGCAGTGGACATTGACACTGACCGCAAACATAGGTGTTACTCAGATTTTCTTGAATCGCCGGCACCCATGTTGCCATCTCCTGTTCAATCGCAGGTAGAGCAGCCAACATCCTTCGGTGGTACTCTGAAGCTCAGGCGTACAATGTCAAGTAGCAATCGCGGCAGAGGTGGGAGTAATTTTGGTTGTCCAGCTCGCCAGATTATTTTATATAGCATAGCATCCAGGTTGAGCACCTGGGTTCAGGTCCTATGACACACAATGTTAACTGCCACTCGTATCAATAATAGTCGTGAATTATAACTGGAGTGACTTTGAAATGGTGCCCATCACTGCCAGTTGCAACTGCGGGCTATTATAGAACATCGTAAGATATCGAGATCAGGATCATGATGAGACCACGAAATTTTCCTACGAGCGCGAGACACGAAAGGTGGCAGGCGGTACCGTAGCCACAGGTTCGGCGTCCGTGCTTATGTCATGCGGACATGGATGTATGTATGTACCACCTAGAGTCTGGAAAAATGACCATCATTACCGTGATGCCAGTGGATGACACCAGCCTCAAACACGACGCGTCCCAAGTAACAATAATATCCTCACCGTTCTCCTCAAGTCGTCGCTTCTCTTCTCAAGCCTCATC
>JBBPSC010001333.1:0-10491 GCA_038093395.1 Baorangia bicolor | reverse complement strand
ACCAATCTTCGAGCACGTTGTAGCTCGAGCGCGAGCAGAGTCAACGTCGTGAGACATCTCTTCCAATCTTCGGAGAGTACAATTGGTGAGTTGGACGCGAGGGACCGGAAAAGCGTATGTGCAGTGATGCGTGGCCATAGACCGGACTGCTCAACAGCTTGTTCACTCCGGCTTCTCGGGCCTAGATACTGCTCCAAATGGTGAAGGCCATCAATGTAGCTGGCTCTACACCGAGCATAGTGTGCCACGAGCGTCCCGGAAGTAGGTAGGTTCGTCACTCTTTGGGGTAGAAGGGATGTGTCACTTCCAAAGCATTCTGCGCTAGTACGGAGGGCTGAGACATATTTTCGCTGAAATGGATCTATTGCATTCGCCTGAGCTGTAGCAATGAGTTGATGCAATAGGGCGGGACCAGAGAGTGGAGTAGTCCTAACTTCGGCAGTATATCGAGGCAATGTATCTTGTGCTTGCAACGATGGTGCAGGTCTGGCGAATAGCTGGTCCATTGTGAATGACCACGGGGTGCGAGAGGGAATGTTTTGCGAGGGACGGAATGAGTATTGAGAAGGGGGGCTTGAGAAAACTTGGGAGTGTACGTTATTCAAAATCCTCTGAACACGAGTGAGGTGCTCTTTCAGTTTGAGATTGCGATAACAGCTGGAGACGTGGCTTTCAAAATTGGACGTCAATTCTGTCACATCATATAATTCGGGGTCGAGTGAGCACCGTGGGGGAGTCTCACATGGCCAAGCGTCCAACAACCGCCGGACCGTTGCATTAGTGTCTGAGTCTCGTCTGTGGTTGTACTTTTTGAGTTGACGTTTTCGCAAGTTCTTGAGACTTTCGCCAGTTTTTGCAGGTTCGGTGCTTTCAGGGCTACACTCGAAGGAGTAGGCACAGTTGGAAATGTTACTGCGCAGGATGGCCGGGGAGGGAGAATATCCTTCTGAGGGATTGTAAAAAGTATACTGCGGTAGATCCTCCAAACGGAATTGCGAATTCGCCGCAAAGGCTACGAACGTGGGGACCAGATCCGCAAGTTTCGGCGAGGCATACGCCATCGCGGGTAGTGAGAAAAGTAATTGGAACCATTTTCCTTCATCGCTTTTCCGTAGGTGATTGTATGCCTCGCGCCAAATCAATGGAAGATCTGGAGCTAACCATGATCTGTCATATTGGAGAGACAAAGCAGCATCCCCAGACTCGATCTTCGTCCATGATTCCACCATGCTTAGTATATCCTTTGTGGTTGTTGAGTTGGCGGTACGGCGGTGAATGACAGCCGCCGCGGTATAAGCGCGATGCTCTCCTGAGGCAACCTTCACTAGGTCTCTGCTGGAGTACCGGACGTCGAAAATTTCCCTGGAAGGCTGCCCAGAAACCTCGGGCGGAAATAGATACGCAGCTCGTCGCGCGCTGCGCTCTAGCAGGTGATTGTCACGCAATGGGAATTTTTTGAACAAATCGCTTGATTGGCTCTCGTGGAATAGATGAACTCTTCCGTAGTGTTCCTTGATCGCTTTGGAAACGACGTACAACTCGTGATGCTGAGAATTTACCGGAAAGGTGTGCCACTTCACCTTCTGCATCCGCCTGAGATGTTGGGGGTACCACGAGCGGGAGGGACATATGGATGCGATCAAACTCAGGAGCTCCGCGTCGCGAGAACCGAACCTCATGATCGACCAGCAGCTGGCTGACCGGAGCAGAGATAGCGCTTCCTCTGTACCCGACCTGCCTGTAAGCGGATCGGTGCCGCACCCGCTGGTCAAAGCGTGCAGGTAAGCACAGTATAGCTTGTTCGTCAAACTGACATTTCCTGTCAAGCACCCCAGGTCGGTATCCACTCTATAGGTCTGGTACGTTACCCGCTGAAGGGTGGGACCAGGAGTATCAATCTCGATGCACAGGTGATGGCTGTCCATCCGGATTGAAATATTGCCTTCAGGAATGAGGACACATCGGGGGACGAGTTCGACAGCATTGACATCTCTAATCTTCGGCCGAAGTACAAGCCGATTGACCAAACCAAACAGAGTTCCAATGGATTGGTTCTCGTCATAAACCATACCCCGCATGTTCTGAGATTGGAGATCCCCATCCTCATCGACGTAAAAGGACAGGCCATAACGGGGCACGACAACAGACAGTTGCAAGGATGACATGGGTCGGTTGGAGTCGATCGGGGACACGGTGACAATGAGATTCTGTGGGGTGTCGAGTGGCTTCAAGAGACTTGAAACCATCTCCCAGGATTGGCTCTGAGTGTCTACGAGGAACTCGTGGCCTTTATGCATGCGATATTGCCCGGGAGTACAATCGATCTTCCAGTTCTCCGACGAACCCTTCCAAAGGCTGTCAAGAGGGCGAATTTCCAAGACAGATGTAGAGAGATTTAACCAGTGGGCATGTCCCTCGATCAATACCCTCGGCAAGTCACCTTCCAGCTTTTCCGGAGGGATGAGCTCGATGATCTCCCCATCAGCATGTGCTCGTATCACGAGATTCGAGTCATTGCTTCGGAGAGAAAAGCACACCTGGGAATGCCACATGAGCTCTCATGTCATTCCCCACATCTCCGAAGGTGCGCTCACCTGGTGACCCGAGATCCTACCCCTTGTCGAGTAATCCATTCCTGGGAGATCGCCTGGTACCACCTCGAGCACTTGCTGCACAGTGGTCAGTAACCTGCCTTACATTGAGCGTGGCGAGACGTACCTTGCCAAATATTAGGTTATATAGGGGATGCCCCACAATTTCATTCGGCAATCTCCCGAGCGGTTTCCCGTTCACCAAAAGTGACCCATCAAGTAAGTTGAAATGCACCACTTGCGAACACTGGTCAGCTGTCGCTGCGGTCATGCACCCAAACCAGCGTGAATTCTGATTCTGTAATGGGATCCACTTCGAATATGGACGGTAGTCTGGCCAAACCCTGCCGACTGCAAGGTCGATGCCTTCATCGTTGGAATCGGCCTGAATAATGTCGCTTACGACACTCTCGAGAGCCAGAGAAAGGCGGCGATCTCGGTCAAGGAGTAACTGCGAATATGCGGGGAGGTAAGAGACCTTGCTGGGTGTGTGGTCGTGGATTAATATAGCGGAAGAAAGTAGAACCTCGATGTCTTCTGCTGAATAAAGGAGCTTTCGGATCGTGGAGGGGTCGACATCGAACGTGCTTCGACAAACGGCGGCGGAATCCCGCAAAATCCCACGCAACTCTTCATCTCCCGGTCTTCCCGCGAGCTTGGCCGACAGCTCCCGCACCCAGGAGAATACCTTGCCACGTGCAGTACGAAGAAGTCCAAGCGCTTTCGCTGAGACAGCTTGATCGGGGCTAGTTGCAAGTAGACGACGGACCAAGAAGGAAATGGTATCCATCGTCGCCCCTTCCAGCCAGTTTGCTTCGACATCCCGGAGCAGGCTCTCGAGCTCTCCTAGAAGCGCATCGCAAAAGGAGGGCCGTTGAATCTCCTCATGCCACGACCACCCTGTGTTTGCAAGCGGTCCAACTTGAGAGACTGCCTGAGCCAACAGAAAATGGACTTCGTGACGATGGAAGCTCAACGATCGACCTCGAAGCTCCCGCAGGATGTTGAGCCATTGAAGTAGGCCCCCGCTGCGCAGGTGTCCGAACGCCATAAATTCGTGGATGGAAAGGTCCTTAGGGCAGTCGGCTTGATTCGCCACTACTTCGTTTGACGAGCGGGAGGTGGCATCAACATATTTTTGCAAATTTTGATACGTTCCGTTTGGAAGCTGGTAGGTGCAATACCTACTGATGTCAACACGACCCAGCGCTTCGGAGACAGGGATACAAGCCTGGGTATCGAAACCATAGAATTTCAACCCATTATTGACGCAGACCTGTTCATGCGTGGTAGGAATGGACGTTTTGCTATAATGTGTGACAACAAAAGGTTTCGTGTCAGAACCGAGGGTGATCCGTGATCTCGGATGGTGAACAAGATGAGACTGGAGTGCGGCATATTGGCTGAGCTGGATATAGGGACTCTTTGGCTCGACAGATGGAGAACAAAGATCAACCAAGAGATGGAATGTGGCAGTGCGCCACATGTTGAAAGAGACTGGACAATCTAGTTCGAATACGACAGCCTCAGCACGGAAATGCTCGGCTGGCAACGGCCACTCGTGAATGGCTACCTGCATGTTCCTAAGTTCCCCTTCAGAATAGCACTTGCCGCAGTGGCCGGTATGGTATTCGACGCCATGCCAATCAACAGCGAAATCGTGATCAGTCATAGCTGCTTGTTGCTGAAGCTCGGCATGACAAGCATTCGCGCTCTGGAGTTCACCAATCTTTGCAAGAACTTCGTGCCATGCCACTTCCTCGATGCAAGTCTTGAGATACTGAAGATGCGAAGACCTTTCGTAAAAACGGACGGAAAAACTGTCCTCGCTGGTTGTCGGGGAAAACACCGACCATTGACTTCGTGACCGGGAATGGCGACTAGAGAGGTATTGGTGTGCGCACCGAAGTCGACCGAGGATTCCAGTCCTGCAAACTAACAGGTCCTCCAAAAGACTTGTGGGGACCTCCGGAGAGTAGTCTGCAAGCATGGGAATCTCCTTGATGGCGATTTTATCCAGCGCAACCCACAGCTCGATCGTGGTCAACAGCATGGCCGACAGCAGTTCCGGATTGTTCGCGTACGTTTTCAGCGCACTCGAGGAATATTTATTTGCTAGGATCTCCAGTTTCACGCAAGCTTCATCGTTGTTTGTCACCCGATCAACCCAGCCGTCAATACCCTGCTCGACAGCCTGCTCGACGTCATAGAGGGTAACGTGGGGTTCTGTACGATATGCCTCATCGAAAAAGACGCCATCAGAGGATAGAAAGTCATCAAGAGCACCTCGAGCACGATGTTCGAGGTTGAAGCAGGTGTCGAGAGGGGTGGTACTATGATTAGCGAGAGCGTTGCAAAGGTAGTCGCCACTACCCAAGAGCGACAGCTGAATGTCTCGGCTTAGATTGAGCTGAGAGGGGGTCCAGAGTGCGGATACATGCTGAGCAGCCTGTACCTGACTCCACCTCTCCCCAAGAGTCGATCGGAGGGAAGTGCATGTCTGCAACACGGTGCGCGAGAGCCAGTCTGGCGCAGAAGGGCCAAGCTTCTGCAAGCGTCGGCTGATTTTGGCTGATATGGAGTGGAGTAGATCATTGGGGAGGTTTGCACACAGCTTTTCATTCGCAATGCAACACATGAAGAATAGCATGAATTCCTTGTAAGTGCCATGTCCGAGCGTAGACCGATCCATTGAGGTCTGAAGGGTAGCTCTGATAAGAAGCCACAGCGACGAGCGTCGCCACGGCAACTTCGAGTTGTTCCACACGACGTCATCACCCACACGTTTGCTGATACGAACGATGTCGGCAGGATGACCGACACTTCTCAAGATGCCGGTAAGCAATTCGGTGATATAGCGCGGGTGGGTGGTGTCTCGAGCTTCGCGAACAGTGGACTGCGCTTTTCGACTTGTTGGAGCAGCATCCAGGACATCGTCGTTCATGTGAACGAGGAAATTCACTAATTCGGAAATAAAGCTCTCGTTGTCAAACATGACGTTGGGGATCTCGATGGCCGGCCCAGGATATGAGCAGATGAGCTTTCCTCGTGCAACCATCACATCATGAGCCTTCGGGGATACCTCGAACGACTCGAAAATGGTGACATCTCTCTGCTTTCTGATGACGACCGCCACATTTTGGGCTCGGATAGGGAGTGCGAGAACATCTACACGTTGTGAGTCTCTAGTATACCGTGGAGGCTCGCAAGCTTACCTCCCACGTTCATGCTGCTGAGCTGAGAGATGATTCGCAACCGGTCCAGGCTTTCAAACTGGACAGTGGCCTGCAGATTGTCCAACATTCTTGAGATGCTTTGCCACTGAGGCATATTGGGCTTGTTGATGTGATCATGGTAGAGATGCGCAACAGAAGCGATTGCTCCAGCTAGAGAACGATCGTTGCTGACACTGTGGTCATCCCCGTCGGGAAGCTGAGGAGGAAAAAACACGTGCGTAACGATATAATCCAATGTCTGAAGGTCCCCAGGGTCGAGGACAGAGTGAGGCATTTGGTGGGTGTGGAGTTGCTTAGGCGCGCGTACTAGAGGGAGAGTGGAAGGAGTAATTGAACATGAAACTCTTTCCCTATATTCGTTGATCTGTGACGAAGACTTTGTCCTAAATTCGACGGTCTGAGTTCGAACTAGTGCTCTGTGAATTTTGTGCGGTAAATTTGACGTATGTGAAGTTGAGCAAATTTACCGTCAAGATCAGGTGGGGTGAATTTCAGTGAATTTGAAATGAATAATATGGCCAGGCCCAAATTTGCAGATTCGTCAACAAGGTGTTGTGGCGAGCCAGAGGCGAGCCGAAAAGCTAACAAGGGGCAATTAACTCAGACTTCATCACTTCGTAGGACCTTACGGTCTTAACTGACAATCTTGATCTACTAGGCTCTCGTCATGAAGATTCTCGCTTCGAACAACACAGGATGGACCTACACTGTTATCAATATGGAAGAGTTACATCCAAGGTGTGGGAGAAGTCGCCGAAGCGCCTACTTGGACAAGTTGGACGAGTTCACCGCGGAACTGGCACGAACTTGCACTGCGATGAGCATGACATCTCAAACGTTTCGTAGGGATGGAATCGTCCTAATCACTGAACGTGAGCATCCGCGGAGCAGTACAAGCAGTAGTATCGGGGACGACAACGGAGGTACTACGCTGGGAATTTTCAGGCAACCTTCTCCCGCTATAGTACATAAGTAGTTCAGAAATCAATCAAAATATTTGCACAGGGTCAAAATGCATTACCCGCCTTAGGATAGTAGGCCGCAGCGCCGCCACCTTGTAGTAGGCTCAAAGCCGAAGACTTACTAGTATCAGCAAATCCTCAAATCACTTTGGACGACTTTATTAGTCTCAAACATAAAGTAACATTCTACTCTCACAGTAGATCTCATAGTTTGATGGTCGTCTAGGCTGTCGCGGCACGTGACTTGCCTAGAGGTTAGTCCGTGTCGGAGTGAGTCAGGTGGTGGTGCCGGCGGCGCTCTTTTCTCGTCGCCATCACGTCCTGGCCAGCGAGTTGGCCCCCTCGCATCGAGCGCATCGCCCGCTCCTCGTTTTCGCACCCACCCACCACTCCCTCTCGCAGGGACGTCCAACCTATGATTGTCCGTCGCACTTCACTCATGAGCTCGCTCAGTGACCTGCTCGGTGCCCATCCCACCCTCGCAGCTCGCTCGCCCTCACAGTGCTTCGGGCCGAAGGGCCCTCCGGGGCTTTTGCCCAAATACTCACTCCTGTCGTGTACGTAGTATGTACGTCTCCCGCTCCTCCCTACGAACCACCGTCGCGATTGAACTGCACGGATTATGTTATTTTATCAATAATTGGGCAGACCTACCGACATGATAATCTGAGCGCCCTCGTTGTTTAATTCCTGTGTATTTCATGGCAAAAGTGAAATTTGGCCGAAAATAAGTTGATTGTAGTGTCCGAGTCAGTCCGACGTGTCAAAGCGTTCCGAACCGTTTCAAAATGGCATCTTGAACACCACTGATAATCAGTCGCTGAACCATGACTCGAGCGGGGGAAAATGAAACGCACATCGTCACAACCATCGAAATCGGTTTCGGAGAGTAGCTGTCCATCGAGAAGTTTACCCATGTGCGTCAGCGCAAAGCGCATGCCTTTCCTGCGAAGGCTCATCAATGTCCTCAGAGAAGCCACGGGCATACTTTGGAATGTGACGGTCTGCGAGTGCCCTGGCTCATTCTTCAGCGCACTGGATTCGTCGCACCCAACCTCAATGCCCTCTTCGCCTTGCAGGTCCCTTGCACATACGAAAAGGAAACGACACAACCGGATGTACGTCTCGTAGTCCTTCAGGTATAGCTGCCCAGCAAACACGTTCAACTGATCAACAAGAGACCAAGGGGGATTCCACCCGGTGGGGACTGTGGGGGTGCTGTACAAGGCAAGATCGTCGCATGGTTTCATAGACTTGGTGATGCGGGGTGTGTACAGATGGAGGTGAACATTGTCGCTCGACCTGATATACGGTATCAAGCGGTTGGCTTCGAAAGGGCTCAAAATGACAAGCACTTCGTTGCGAGCTCTTTTCCCGGAAACAACCCACTGGACAGGGCGCAAGTACTCGTCTAACCTTCCCGATAACTTGACGGTCTTCTGAAAGTCCGTTGTTGCCAATACAAATGGACTCCAGACATGCGCCTCATTGATAGCTGCGGAAGTCGCATCGAGTGTCTCGAAAGCTGGACGAAAAGCTTTGGTATTTGTGGGAACAACGCCTGTCATTACAAAGGCAATAACATCTTGATGGATCGAATGGCTCGCTGGTGGCACTTTCGGGGGGCGTTCCACTTGCCGTTCGCATTCAGCTTCATGAACGACCTCTCGCTCTTGTTCTTCGTCCAGGCTCACATCACGGAATGACAAAACTCCGAGCTCGATGCAACGTTGCCGAATATCCGGAGCGGCCAACAAGGCAAGTTTCGAAGTGTTGTGGGGCCCATAAAGATCTTCCAACCTCTTGGCTTCTGGTTGGAGCCACTTCTCCGACAGCGCTCTTGGAGACAGCTTGTCTCTGCAGAAGCTGGTCCAAGCAGCATATCGGGATGTATGGTCGATCCCTTGTTGCGCCCAATGAGGCACTCGCTGATGAATGTCGTCGCATGTCTCACGTATAGCCCACTGTAGGATATCCATGGTGTCGATGGCGTCCAAAGAGCCTTTGTCTTTGCCAGCCACAGAGCGGATACGCCGATCCACTTCGAGGGGTGCGAAAAACATGATCGAATGACCGTGGCCGAGCTTCCGCATCCGCATGCAACCTACGAGCAACAAACAGTTAGATTAATGGAATGAAATGGTGGAAGCTGCACATGCCTTGAACTAAACGATCTTTGGTGACTTTGGGACCCAGTGTGACAGCAGCGCGGAATCCGCTTGGAAGCTTGATGTCGGTACCACGTGTATGAGCATCATCGAGGTATATGATACACTGATCTAATTGCTGCGCGAATGGTGACGATAGAAGGAGCTGTGTACCTCCGTCTCGTGTGCGCACCGTCAACTCGTCGTCCTCATTGAAATAGATGGCGGCAGAAGCATCTGGGCTGATGTCTAGCCACGCTTCAGCCAGCTCATGGTTTTGAAGATCGAGCATTTGAGCACCGACATCCAATAGGACGCGGATCTCGGGCTTCTGGGCAACCAAGATCTTGAGGAATTCACGTGTGGTTCGCCGCTCGCCGTTCTCGTGGGTCATGCACATATAGTGCTTGTTCTCCGGCTGTAGAAGATATGATAGGACCATCGCATTGGTCCCTCGTTGATGAATGGGGTCGCGTTGAGTGATGTGCAAAGGTAATAGATATTGACTGTCATTCGTTCCTGAAAATCCTAAATCATGGTTGAGCCAACGAGCTGGGCAATCGAGTGACCTTATCCTCAACTTACCGGTCAGTAGACATTCTTTCTTCTCTGCCAAATCCCAACCTGAACACGACAGTTTTGAAGGAAACTCTTTGGCTTCCTTCGGGAACACGACACTCGAAAGGTAGAAATCGACTGTTGCCCGATTCCGCGAGAACAGAGGAAACAGAGATTTATTCCATTGCTCCAATGACTTGATGTTAACGCCACTCAAAGTGTGCAGAGATTCCGGCACAGCAGGGCACTCTCGAACCCAAAGATCATACTCCGAGGATGGGTCGTCCTGCTTAAGCAAAATTTGAAAAGAAAGCCTGAGCTGATCGTCGCTGAGACCACCGTAGTAATAAGACAAGCAAGTGAGAATGATGGCGATGTCCGGATGTCCAAACTCGGCCCTTTGTGCCGGAATGTCTTTTGCTCTATATGGGACTGCAAGCATCGTACGCGTTGGGGCAAGGCCATAGTCTACCCACCACCGTCGCTCTCTGAAAGCAAACAAAAGAACGCCGGTGGCCAAGAGGCCACGCAGCAATAGCAGACCACTCCACAGAGGAGTTTGCTGAGAGTACTCCTTTACCAATCGGATTGCTGCGGGAGGGACATCAGCACACGATATGAAGCTTCGAATCGTGTCCCTAAGGTCCGAGCGGAGCCCTCCAAAGCTGAAGTCCGGAAGCAGATCCTCGATAATGTCTTGCGCTATCCATGAAATTAGCTGTTGACCAGCGTCTGCGTGCAATATGCGAAGGTGGGGGAATGATCCGGAAGGACCGCGCTCGTACTCTACTCCAAGTGGGAAAAGGGTTCGAAGAGAGGACGCATGTTTCTTCACGAGGTTGAGAACCTGTTGAGTGGTGGTCCATCGTTCGGGGAAGCCTTCCATATGTTGCTGATCGCCGATGGTGTATACCAATTGATACCGAACGTGAAGGATTTCGTCGCTCTCGTCTAAAATATCTCGTGAATGAGAATGGAGCCATCTCTGAAGCTCCAG
>JBBPSC010001332.1:0-10493 GCA_038093395.1 Baorangia bicolor | reverse complement strand
CTATCTTATCGTGAACGCTCTACTTACATTTCATGGACTTAGTCGTTTCTAGTGCAAAGCTGCTTAGTCAGCAGGACACTCTTCACACGGATCTAAGATCCCCTTACACTGTCACGGAGTTCACACTTCACTTCATCTCCGTGCCGGCTATTATTACATACATGCTTCTCTTCCATTTGATGTGCATGCGCATCACACATGTTATGCTTCTCTTCTATTCTGCCACACAGCGTGTTGGCCTCATGCTATGCTTCTATGCTTCCATTCCATTCCCATACATGCGGACAAAGCATTGCATATCATAGATACAGTGTCAATACTGGTAAACACTGTTGTAAGTATATAAACCCCCAATGCAACGCCAGAGAACTCCAGTCTAGTTCTTCTGGTCTTTTCCTCTCAAAGAGGTCCCAGTTGGAGTACTCGCTATCTTTCCTCCTCTCCCTACAGTCTTAGCCTTTCTCGTGCAACCTCTGAGCTTCTAGCTTTGAGAGTTGTTTCAGCGAGAGAGAAAAGGAATTTCAAGACTAGAGAATACAAACACGACTATGAGTACTTATATACTACTGGTAACTGTTTAGGGCAGGCATGGAAGGATTACATAATATTCGAGAATGTTCCATACAATTCCGATAAGATAAGATTAGATAAGATAAGATAAGTCGTAAGGACTTATCATCGTAATGAAAGAAATGAACAAAATATCGCAAAAGCCGTTTCATTACCCCCTTTTTACGAATCGAACTCCCGGTCGATGAGAATACCAGTAATAGACGGATCGGAACCTGGTATAGGAATTTCAAAGAGAGAGTCGGGAAGACGATTAAGGGAAGCCGCATACTGTTTGAAGTCCTGGTTATGGAAAAGTCGAGCCGAAGGAGTAGTACAGAAGTGGCAATCGCATGGAGGAAGTGAAGATAATGTAACTTGTTTGATAGCATCGGGATTTCGTTTATGGAAAGAATCAACAAGCTTAGAGGCATGAGTTACATTAGCCTTTGATTCCCAAGTTTGTTCTTCTCGCGGATAACCTTTCCACTGTACTAGGTACTCAGTTTTTCCCCGACGCTTTCGAGAGTCTATGATCTTCTCAACTTCGTACTCTTCCTGTTGTTCGACTATGATAGGAGGAGTTGGTTTCGGCTTAGCTTGTGAAGGAAATGAACTTTTAACATAGGGCGTAAGTAGAGATTCATTGAATACTGGATGAATGCCGCGCCATGTTTTGGGTAATTTGAGTTCATATGCCGAAGGTCCAACCTTCTTTTTAACCTCAAAAGGACCATACCGTTTGTCATTGAATTTCTTCGTTGGACGATCGGTACGGATGTTTTTCGATTCCAATAACACCTTCTGCCCAGGTGTATACTCTACTATAGAGTGAGCAGATTTGTCATGACTCTTCTTTATGATTTCTGTGGCTTTGGCAAGAGCGCTTTGGGCTGCTTTGTGATTTTGTTTCATAACAGTCACGAAGGTAGAGGCGGCCTCATTTCGTACTTCAACTCGCTTGTTAGGAATAAGTGGTTGTTGTCCGAAATTGAGTAGGAACGGTGAGAAGCCCGTTGCGCTGGTAGTTTGGGAGTTATGAGCGAATTTGGCCAGAGGAAGCCATTCGGCCCAATCGTTCTGTCGATGATTAACATAGATTCGGAGGTACTTTTCAACTTCCCGATTGATTCGCTCTGTTTGCCCATCGGTTTGTGGATGATAGGCTGTCGATGGATTGCCTTCAATTCCCAAAAGAGAGTAAAGGTCCTTCATGAAGGAGGATACGAATTGCGGTCCACGATCAGAGATAACTTTCCGTGGTGTTCCGTGCAATTTGAAAACGTGATCTCGAAACGCAGTTGCTACGCCTTGAGAGGTTATCGTATCCATGACTGGTACTAAGTGAATCATTTTGGAAAATCTATCCACTATTACCAGTATTGCATTCTTTCCTTCCGATTGTGGTAGAGGACCGATTAAATCTACCGATATGATTTCCCATGGGGCAGATGGGATTTCATTCAGGTGAAGAGGTGTAGTAAGTGAAGTCGTCTTGGCTTTGACTTTTTGACAGATGTCGCAGCCTTTGACATATGCTTCTACATCTCTTCGTAAAGAAGGCCAGTAATATTCGCTCATAATCAAATCACGAGTTCGTTTCACTCCTGGGTGTCCCGAAATCGGATGATCATGATTAGCGACTATAATGGATTCACGTAGTTTGGCATCGTTGGGTACATAGGTAAGCGACTTCCAATATACCACACCATCCTTTCGTGACCATGCTGACCCTTCCTTTTTCAACCCCTCCTTTGCAAAGTGTTCTAGTTTGTACTGTAGCTTCACAATTTGGGATTGAATAGATGAAGACGACACCGCATTGACAAAAAGTTCATCAGGAAGAAGAATCTGCTGCTTGTTGTCAGACTCCACCCCCTTCTCATAATCTGGCCTCCTGGACAGAGGATCAGCAGGATTCGTTTTCCTGGAGCGATGAGTAAAGACCAGATGATATTCCTGAACAATTTGTTGCCAACGAGCCTGGCGTCGTGAAAGATCCTGAGGCTTCCAAAAGAACTCGAGATTCTTATGATCGGTAAGGACCTTGATTGGGTGAACTGCTTCTAAGAGATAGTGACGCCACTCCTTTAAAGCAAACATAACTGCCAACATTTCCAAGTCAGCGGCATGATAGTTTCATTCACCCGAATCCAAGGATCGAGAACAAAACACAATGGGGTGCCAAATCCCATCTTGTTTCTGTGTAAGTACAGCACCAACGCCAATTCCAGAACCGTCCGTCTCGATTCGGAATGGATCAGTGTCAGTAGGCATGGTGAGTGCAGGAGCGGTGGTAAGAACTCGTTTGAGCTCTTCAAACGCTTTCTGACAGGCTTCAGTCCAAACGAACTCCTTTTTTACCGACGTTGTTACGGGTCTACATTTTTCACCCTTCACATGTTCACTTTTTCTGATCTTATCTTATCTTATCGTGTCACGTGATCCACAGGATCTAATCGTCTATCTTATCGTGAACACTCTACTTACATTTCATGGACTTAGTCGTTTCTAGTGCAAAGCTGCTTAGTCAGCAGGACACTCTTCACACGGATCTAAGATCCTCTTACACTGTCACGGAGTTCACACTTCACTTCATCTCCGTGCCGGTTATTATTACGTATGCTTCTCTTCCATTTGATGTGCATGCGCATCACACATGTTATGCTTCTCTTCTCTTCCATTCTGCCACACCGCGTGTTGGCCTCATGCCATGCTTCTATGCTTCCATTCCATTCCCACACATGCAGACAAAGCATTGTAGATCGTAGATTAGATGTACACAGGTGTACACAACCCATGTAGTATATAAGCCTTGAATGCACGGCCAGAGAACTCCAGTTTAGTTCTCTTGGTCTTTTCCCCAGAAGATCAGAGTAGGCTCTCTTAGCTACATCCTCTATAAGTTTAGGCTTTCTAGTGCAACCTAGGTCTCAAGGACTTTTGGGTTGTTTCATTAGAACTAAACTCTTACTCGCACCTACCTTACACTAGAAACCCCGGACGCTACCCTCACAAGTGCGTCTTTCAAGTTCAAGCGTCGGCCACTCGCTCACGAAGTAATTGGAGCAGTGCTGATCGACTTTCACCGTACCCTCGCTAACTGGCCATCGGTCACCCTCGAACGCTTCATAGCGGACATCCGAAGAACAGGATACCAGCGCAGAGCGCCTAGGATCCCGGACCCCGCAGAGGTTATTGACGTAGACGAGTGGGCCGCGGAGCAGGAAGCTCACGCAGCAGTTAGGCAGCCATCAGCGGAAGACGCGCCACAGGGTGTGAGAAGTCCACCACGTTACGAAACTCCATCAAGCGTTGGCTCGCGAATTTTAGCCGCCAACTTAAGACTCTCAGATTATCGCTTCGCTTCGGACAAAGAAATCAACCAAGCAATCCTCACCGCCGCCACATCGGGAGTCCTAGACCACTTCGGTCGAAGACCCAGCACTCTCCCGTCCTACCAGTCGTCAGAGGTAGACCCCAACGACCACACACCGGCACTGGCAGACGTCTGCTCGCACCAAGGTCCCCCACCCGACGCAGAACGTTTCTTACAGGAACTAGAGAGAGAGTTACAAGAATCCGCAGATAAAGGAGAAGGACCATCGGGGCTTAAAAGGAAAGCTACCGAAGAACCGGAGGAAGCACCTCCTAAAAAGAGAGTCATCATACAAATCCCGCGGGTTATTAAACCCTTACGTACCATTCGCCGCGCAAAGGGAGGAGAGATCTACAATCCCTCTTTCTCCACTATCAACTTACGCCCTCGTATCTCTCTACACAAACCCAAGTATCACCCCCACTAGTTACCAAATATGTCTAGAAACAGCATCGCCGAAATACTTACCGATGACTCAATTCCTATGGACGAAAAGTTCGCAGCCGTCCTAGGAGAATTTAACAGACAAAATACTTTCATTGCAACCATCACTAGTGACAACCGCCGTCTCTTACAAATGGTACGAGACTTGGAAGTGCAAGGGGCTGGCCCCTCTGCAACAACAACAACAACAACATCATCGAAAGTAGAGATCTTCGCAGACCCCGGAGAATACGATGGGTCTAAAGCAAAGTTTGAGGAATGGTGGGCCAAGATGAACGCTTGGCTGGAAGTTAACAGTACCACCATCCCACCCACATCCTACAAGGCAGTAGTAGCTGTCCTATCACGACTAAAAGGGGCAAAAGCTGGCCCGTTCGCCCAGACCCGCTTGATGCAGGGTCGCAATTACGAATGGGACAAACTAGTTACGGAAATGGAGGGCCTCTTTAGGTCCACAAATCAACAAGACTGGGCGCGACAGCAATTGCGCAACCTCAGACAGGGCAATTTGTCCACGGACGATTTCATCGTCAAATTTCAAGCTCTCTATACGCAGGCACGTATAGATAACACACACGCAATCGCGCTCCTCGAGAGCAACACAAAAGGGAGCATTATTGCTCAAATCTTTAAAACAGGACAACGCCAGGCCACGGTAGATGGCTATTTGGCACAAATTCGCACGGTCGGGACAGCACAAGAGTCCCTCAACTTCATCATGGGCAGGACCCAACAACGATCCAACAAATCTCGAGATCCAGATGCAATGGATGTTACGGGTCTAACATTTTTCTCCTTTATCTTATCTTTTGATCTTATCTTATCGCGTCATGTGATCTAATCAGATCTAATCGTCTAACTATCGTGAACGCTTTATCTAATCTTTTGGACTTAGAACTTTTCGCGCAACGGACGCTCACTTCTACCGGATCTAAGATCCCCTTACACCTAGCACGGTTTCACCTCTTCACTCATCACCGTGCAGGTTAGTCTTCTTTTCCATTCTACATGCGTTGAGCGCATGCCATGCTTCCTTTCTTCCATTCTACCACATCCTCATGTGGTGCACATGTTTTCGCTTCTATTCCATTCTATGGCTATGCTGCCACACCATGCCTTATGCACATGCCTTAACTATATCGTAGATTAGACGTACACAGGTGTACACACCTATGTAGTATATAAGACCTCAATAGACGGCCAGAGAACTCCAGTCTAGTTCTCTTGGTCTTTTCCCCTCAAAGATCAGAGTAGCCTCAGCTTCTCCTTTCCACTCTCCAAGTCTAAGTGTTTCTAGTGCAACCTTTGAGCCATAAGCTTTTTGGGTTGTTTCACCGAGGACTTATTTCTTTTGCAGGAATTGCAGTGTTTGCCGCCAATCCACTTGCAATCTCCGCATTTGACCACAGGCTTGCTGCAGTCCTTAATAAAATGGTCGCCACCGCAATTATAGCAACCCTTGGTGGTCTTGCCGATGTCCATCGCATCTGGATCTCGGCTCTTGTTTGATCTTTGTTGGGTCCTGCCCATGATGAAGTTGAGGGACTCTTGAGCAGTCCCGACGGTGCGAATTTCTTGTAGGTAAGCATCAAACGTAGTCTGACGCCTACCCGTCTTGAATATTTGAGCAATAATGCTCCCTTTCGTGTTTGTCTCTAAGAGACTGATAGCGTGGGTGGCGTCTATGTGCGCCTGGGTGTATAGAGCTTGAAATTTGACGATGAAGTCGTCTGTGGGCATGTTGCCCTGTCGTAAGTTCTTGAGGCTCTGCCTCGCCCAGTCCTGCTGGTTGGTGCTTCGGAATAAACTTTCTACTTCAGTGATGCAAGTGTTCCATGTGTAATTACAGCCCTGCATGAGCCGAGTCTGTGCGAACGGGCCGGCCTTTGGACCCTTTAAGCGTGAGAGTATTGTGACGGTGGCTTCGTACGAGCCGACGGGAATGCTTTCGGCATTGACTTGAATCCAGGCGTTCATTTTCGCCCACCATTCTTCGAACTTAGCCTTGGACCCATCGTACTCTCCGGGGTCTGCAAACACTTCAATTTTCTTCGATGTTGATCTTGGAACGGTGCCAGCGCCTGACCCTGATGCTTGTATGGCATTTAACTGCCGGTTGAGTTCTTCATTCTCTGCTTGCCTGCGAGCGAGAGAACGAGCAAGGCTTTGCATGCCTTCGTTCATTGTGTTAAATTCCACGAGTACCGCGGCGATCTTCTCTTCCCACGTAAGGGAGTCATCAGTGAGGACATTGTTAAGATGTTGGGACATATTGTATGTAATGTAGAGAAAATGATCCTCCTAGTGAGGGTGGTACTTTGGTGGGTGAAGAGAGATACGAGGACGGAGTGTGATGGTGGAAAATGAGGAGTTATGTAACTCTCCTCCTTTAGCGCGGCGGATGGTGCGTAAGGGCTTCCTTGCCCTGGGAACTTGTATGATAACTTTCTTCTTAGGAGGTGCTTCCTCCGGTTCTTCGGTAGCTTTCCTTTTTAAGCCCGATGATCCTTCTCCTCTATCTTCGGCTTGCCCACACTCTTCTTCTATTTCCTGCAAGAAACGTTCTACGTCTGGTGGGGGACCTTGGTGACTGCAAGAGTCGAGTGGTGCGGGTGTGTGGTCGTTGGGGTCGACCTCTGTGCTCTGATAGTCTGGGAGCGGTGTGCTGAGACGCCTGCTGAAGTGGTCTAGGACGCCCGATGCGGATGCTTGTAAGATGGCGAGGTTGATCTCCTCGTCGCTTGCGAAACGATAGTCGGAAAGTCTTAAGTTGGCTGCTAAAATACGTGAACCAACGCTTGAAGGTGTTTCGTGATGTGGTGGACTTCTCACACCCTGTGGCTCGTCTTCCGATGACGGCTGTCTAACTGCTGCATGAGCCTCTTGCTCCGCGGCCCACTCGTCTACGTCAATAACCTCTGAGGGATCAGGAATCCTAGGCGCTCTGCGCTGATTTCCTGTCCGACGGATGTCTGCTATGAAACGTTCGAGGGTGACCGATGGCCAGTTAGCGAGAGTTCGGTGAAAGTCAATCGGCACTGCTCCAATTACTTCGTGAGCAAGTGACCGATTCTTGAACTTGAGAGACGCACTTGTGAGGTAGCGTCGAGGTGTGCAAGGTTTGAGTAAAAGGTAGTCTAGTTCTAATGAAACAACTCTCAAAGCGTAAAGCTCAAAGGTTGCACAGAAAGAAAGGCTAAGACTTTAATGGAGAGGAGGAATGAAGAGTACTCCAACTGGGACCTCAATGAGAGGAAAAGACCAGAAGAACTAGACTGGAGTTCTCTGGCGTTGCATTCAGGTCTTATATACTACAACAGGTATTTGTCCATGTATACGCTGTATCTACGATTGCAATGCATTGTCCGCATGTGTGGGAATGGAATGGAAGCATAGCATGAGGCCAACACGCAGTGTGGCAGAATGGAAGAGAAGAGAAGCATAACATGTGTGATGTGCGTGCACATCAAATGGAAGAGAAGCATACGTAATAATAGCCGGCACAGAGATGAAGTGAAAGCGTGAACTCCGTGACAGTATAAGTGGATCTTAGATCCGTGTGAAGAGTTGAGTGTCCATGCTGACTAAGCAGCAATTGCACGAAAACGACTAAGTCCATGAAACATGTAAGTAAAGCGTTCACGATAAGATAGATGATTAGATCCTTGGGGATCACGTGACGCGATAAGATAAGATAAGATCAGAAAAGTGCATATGTGAAGGGTGAAAAATGTAGACCCGTAACACTACCCCCCTTCTAGGGATCAACTTCCAGGCGATCAAAGGGCTCCTCCCGCTCGGGGAGTTGCGTGTCCGAATCCGGCATAGGGGTGAATATTTTTATGAATTGAACATTAGTCATTCGAAGCCTGCGGGGTGCGGAGGGGTGAGTGGCATGAAAATCTGCGATAGCCCCTTTGGCATGTGCTAGATTGGCCTCCGTTTCCCACGTTTGGTCTTCGTCGGAGTAACCTTCCCAATGAACTAGATATTCGAGTTTTCTGTTTTTGTAGCGAGATTCAACGATGTAATCCACTTCGTATTCACCGTCACGATCATCAGTGACTAGCACTGGCCCTGGTTTGTCAGCTTTCTGACCAGGAAGCCTTTCCTTATATGGCTTGATACGTGAGATATTCACGGTGGGGTGGATCTTCATAGATCTCGGTAATTTAAGCGTGACTGCATTTGGGCCAGCAAATGCTGTGATGACGTAAGGGCCCAGCCACTTTTCGGTAAGCTTTCTAGAAGCTCGTGTGAGGCGGAGATTGGTCATGCTTAACCAAACTTTATCTCCAATAGAATAGTCAGGAGGCTCGCTCCTATGTTTATCCGCTTGCTCTTTCATTTGAGCTTGCGCTTTAATAAGATTATTTTTAGTTTCTTCGAGAATCTTGGCCATGTCATTTGTGAATTCCTCGGCTGCTGGGGCCTTGGAGACACGTGGCTCAAACCCTAACCTTGGCTGGTAAGAGCGTGTGACCTCGAAGGGGTTTTTCTTAGAAGACGCTTGCATCTTCAAATTATAGGAGAATTGTGCGATCGGGAGCCAATCTGCCCAATTGCTTTGACGTTCTGCACAGAACAATCTGAGATACTGCTGGAGATCTCTGTTCATATGCTCTGTTTGCCTGTCTGTCTGCAGGTGGAAAGCAGTGCTTAATTTAGATTCGATGCCTAGCCTTTTTAGGACATCTTGCATAACTTGGGAAGCGAACTGGGGTCCACAGTCCGATACAATCGACTTTGGTAACCCATGCTGCTTCCATACATGATGAAGGTAGAGCTTGGTGGTGTCTAGCACCATTACCGTCTTGTTACAGGCGAAAAACTCTGTTTCCTTCGAGAAGCGATCAATGACCACTAGGATCATGTCGAATCCATTAGATAAAGGCAGATCTGTGGTAAAATCTGCTGTGACATGTTCCCATGGCTTGTCTGGAACCGTGAGAGGTTGGAGAAGACCTGAAGGGGCTTGGTTTGTGCCCTTCATATGTGCGCATCTATCGCAATGTGAAACATATTCTTTTACATAAGAGGACATTGAGTTCCACCAGTAACTCCGACTTAGGAGCTCGATGGTTTTCTCATAGCCTGGGTGACCAGCGACAGGGGTGTCGTGGCATGCTTTTACTATTTTTAAATGAAGCGCTTGATGATCTGGAACATAAATACGATCTTTCTTTTTAATGAAGCCATCTTCTTGGCATGCTCTGAACTTTGTCATGAGTTCTTTTACGTGACCTTCTTTGAGGAGAGCTGTGGCTGTTTTTATGAGTTTTGTAAATTGTTCGCCTTCATCACGAATCATAACCGCTTCTTGCGAAGCTCGGATATGTTCCGGCGGGATCATAATGATACCCTTGTTATCATCTTCTACACCCTGCATATGATCTTCTCTTTGAGAGAGAGCATCGGCTTTAGTGTTTGTAGCGCTGGGCTTGTAAACAAATACATAATCGAACCAGGAGAGGTACTGCACCCATCTCGCTTGTCGGCGGTTCAAATCCTGAGATTTCATAAAGTACTGGAGGTTTGCATGATCATTCCAAATTTCAAATTGGAGTTTAGCTCCTTCCAGGTAGTGTCTCCAGATCTCTAGAGACCAGATAATAGATAGCATTTCTTTATCACAGATGGGATAATTCCGCTCTGCAGGTGACATGCTGTGAGAATGGTAGGCAACTGGGTGCCATTTGTCATCTTTCAAAATAGATAGGACTGCCCCTGTGGCGTAGTCCAAGGCGTCGGTTTCTAACTGGAACTGACAGTCATTGTCTGGGAATGCCAAGACGGGAGCTGTAGTGAAGGCTTCTTTAAGCGTGTCAAATGCGCGTTGTTGTTCTTCTTTCCATTCGAAGACAAGATCCTTCTTTAGGAGATCATTCATTGGTTGTGCAACTTGCACATAATCTTTTATGAATCTCCTGTAGAAGTTTGCCAACCCTAGGAAGCTTCTAACTCCTTTGACACTTGTGGGTGTAGGCCATTTCAAAATAGCTTCCACCTTTGACTGATCCATTTTGATGCCGTCCTTGCTGACAATCATGCCGAGGAAGTCTACCTCGTTGACTTTAAAGAAACATTTTTCTGGTTTTACATAAAGGTCATTTTCTTGTAA
>JBBPSC010001331.1:0-10505 GCA_038093395.1 Baorangia bicolor | reverse complement strand
CTGCAATGCTTGAATGAGGTAGTGCATTGTGGAACCGAGACATACAAACGAACCTCATCGCTCACGGAATTGCCAAACATAAGATATCCTGCGTACCCAATGATGGCATAAATAAACGTCGCAACCAACTTTGAAGCGATTCAACCGCATGTTTTTCCGTACGAGATTTAGTTGACTTACAAATGCTCGATTGGCCATATCATCAAATTGCGAGGGGTCTATCATATCGCGAGCCAGCGAGGGTATAACAACGTGGCCCGAGAACTGGCTGAAAATTTGACCCTGCAACGACACTAAAAAAACACGGGCTACTCACCCCGGCCATGAACAAACCAAATGCTACCCCAACCTCTCCCAGGGTCCCTGGAGAGATGGATGTGTGTGCTGGACTCCAGAGGCTACCTGGAGAATCTGATTTCGAAAACCCATCTATGAATATCACTGCGATGACGAGCAGCGTCGAACTAATTCCCAGTAATGATGTGAACGAAAGTACAGATAAGGGCATGAAAACCGTCGGGGCCAAACTGTGCGATTGAGATGTAAACATCAGAATGGCAACAAAACAAGAAAAATAGCATTTACATGAAAAGAGACATGATTTTGTAGGTGTCGGCGGAGTAAGCAGGCCAGACTCCCTCCAGGGAATCAGCCGTTAGGGTGACAAGGACGATACTGAAAAGATCTGGTTAGTCAAATCGATGCCGGAAAAGATATCTGCATAGATACCTGACAGAGAAAATCTCTAGACAGAACAAGATGTTTGTCAGTAGGGATGACTTGGGACCAAATGCTTTTCGACCGATGTCAGCATATGAACGCAGGCGGGGATCATCCAGAATCTCGTGCGCGAGCAGTTTTGCGCTGAATTCCAGGATTAGATGAATTCGTCAAACACCGAGAACAACTTACGTGTAACAGGTGATGAGACCAAAAAAGATGATAAGGACCGTGCCCCACAACCATCCAACATATACGAATGCAAGCGGCTCGGAGAGCATGCCTATCCCCAAAAGGACTGCGATGCAATTGAATAGCTGGAGACCAGCATCAAATATCTCTTCAAGAGGTGGTTTTTTACCAGGCTCACCGTCTGACCGTAGGTACTCTTGCCTTTGTAATGATGTTCAACAATCTTGGTAGACGGGACAGGAGTTACATTCTGCGGCACAGTATTGGGATCATCCGGATGACCCAAAGACCCGTAATTCATGCGACTGGCGGAGGCTGGAGTAGGGTTAGACGAGAAGACCGTGAATGAAGCAGCTTTCCTCAGCAAAGGGGTAGTTTCGTGGCCCCTGTAAGCTCTAATGGGTTGACGAGGACTGGGACGTCCTCTCATACTGGCCCTTTGAAGAACCGCCTCGGAAACTTCGAGTGATGCAGGGTTCTGTCCTGGATCTCCCATGCACCGAGGATGTCTTTCCACACACGGATCGTCCACGGGGTCTAAGAGGTTCACTGGCTCCGATAGGGGAGATTCGTCGTCCGATAAATCATTGACCAGGTCAGATGCCTGCACATTTGAGCTGGGATAGTACTGCGACCGATAATCTGCAGAGTGTATGGGACCCGAACGATTGCGAGCAGGAAGCGACGAGGACACTTACAGGAAGCGAATGCATCCCTAACGCCATGGACACTAGAGACAGAGCCATAAGTGAAGGAGTTTGGAAGGGAAGACATTCTCGACAGCGCAGAACAAGCCTGGTTTCAGGATCGACTAATAGTACAAGAATGAGCACGGATCAGATCTATCACAGTGACTTTTGGAGATCCATAAAAGGAATGACTTCTGGGTTAAATAAGCGCAGCCAATCGGAAACAACCATTCGTGTTCCGCCCAGTCTAAAACAGTTCAAACTTCAGGACTTCAACGTTTCAACAATCAAGGTCAGGTTGCATCTACATACATGTCGGATGATGGATAAATAGTATGTTTGTTGATCTATGCTGTGTATGGGTGGAGGCAGCCAACAGTCGAACAATCCATAAGTACATCACGAATCGCTTGCCCCTTACGAAGAGTTTACCGCTCGACGATTCGTCCACATCATATACGACTCCCTCAAGATATCATGTCCGACAATAGTCTTTACTCTTGTTGAACGGCGGGCTTCCGGGAGTTTGGCACTCACGTTCAGATCCTATAGCGAATATAGTCAGCCGACCCGTCTCGCCATCCACAAGATAACGAACCGAGAGACGTTTACGCATCCCAGGTGCGATATGATTCCACCATTTTGTGAACGTGTTCTTCAGTGCCAGTTCTCGGACTCCTTTCGGATTTAGCCACGCCACAAACTCGTCCACCTGATGCAATGTGGTCAGCTGCACTGTGATTCCGCGATAAGGGTTTCCCCACCTCCTCGGGTTCTGTGTATGCTGCCCACTCTCCGGGAGCTAGGAGACCCTCCGCTTCTTCCTCCTGTCTTCTGGCATCAACATCATTTTCCTCTCTTCTTGACATCAGTTCCAGCTCCATTTCAGTGGGTCCTTGAAGAAATATACGACCAGTGCCGTACTGGACGACGCCTCCACTACCCAACAGAGACATGGAACCCATGCCGTCAAACCACCAGACTCGATTGTGGAATCGATCTTTGCCCAGCGGCTTAACTCTGATGGCTCCAAGTAGCTTTCGGAACTCTCGCTCGATGCTCTCGAGGCGGCGTTCAAGTTTGTTAACTTCCTCGTCGAGACGGCGGTGTTCTGCTTGTGCTTGCTTCTCTGCGGCAACTTTCGCGCGAGCAATTTCCCTTTGCTTCGCATGTGCCTGAGCATGGGCTCTCTGGCGGAGGTCTTTTTGGCGTAATGTGATTTTCTGACGACCACTGGTCGCTGAAGTGGTCTCCGAACCTTCTTCTGACGGTGCATCCGATAGATCGCTGGAGTCATGCGTAGTAACATCTTCCTCTGTCCCGATGGGAGTTGGTTCTTTCTTCGGCCCCGCGTCGCCCACAAGACTGTTCATCTCCTCGGTACTGTCGATAAACATCACTTTTTTGCGCACTAGTGTCTCCTTGTCATACTTACTACTGCTTTTTCAATCGGTTGATTTCAATTTTTTCTTTCCGTAGCGCAGTCAAAGACTCTTCGCATGTTTCCATATGGGTATGGATTGCCTTGCTCGACACAGAGAGGTTGCACAAAAAGGCCAAGATAGCAACGCGATCAGGAGGCGGAAGGGCATGAAAGCGCTCTCCGGGTGATGACGTTAACGAATGAGAGACAGGGGTGGAAACCCGTGAGCAGGATGAACTGGACGACGATTCCACATTCGGCTCGGGTGCAAAGAGCAGCCTTGTCAGTACCTCTCGTAGGCGGGGGAAATTCTCCAATGTGGCGTGCTGAAGAAGTCCTTTAGCGACCAAAAGTATGAGACGTTGCACCACCTACGTCTTTCAGACATCCAACCAAGGCATCTTCCCAACCAGCTCTTGCATCTTGAGCGCGAAGTGGGACGCGTTCCCAATTGTTCCCTACATCAGCCATCGCAGCCGCCAGTTGGTCAATTGTAATGCCCAAAATTCTGTGCTCTTCCTCCAGAGTATCCTTCACACGCAATAAGGAGAGTACGGCACTATGGCGATTAAATGGCACAGTGCGCAAATTATAAATGAGGGTGGCATGTATCTCGCAGAGCAAAGGGCATGGAGGTTCTATAGCGGAATGCCGAAGCGCGTGTTCAAAGTCGTCCATCGTAAAAGGAGAAATGTGCAACGGTTGACTGCGACGCGGCGTCAACGCGAAAGTTTTGCTAGAGCCTAACACCAACTTACCCATACACAACCAAGAAATTCCAGGCCATGAGAAAAGACTCGAAAGTAGTCTGATCTTCGCCAAAAGGCAAGCGCGCTCGACTAGGAATCGGTTTTTTGACCTTGATGCCAGCTTTCTTCTCCTTATCCGAGATGCGAACATCCAGATCCTCAGTTGGGTAGCGTATGGGTTTCTTCTTCTTCCTTTCCGCTGCAAGCCGCTCGGCGTCTTCTTTGGCTTTCTGCTGCCTTTCTACCTTCTCACGCGCTTCCCGCTCTCGCTTTTCTGCAGCAGCAGCAAGGACTTTTACTAAGGCCGACTCAGAATGCACGACGAGAAGCATGGCATCAACTCACCCCTCTCTTCTTGAGCTGCCGTCAACTTTTTTTGTTTCTTCGTTGGAGGTCCTTCCTTATCCTCCCAGATCTTTTTCCGCTTGTCAATCTCACCTTTTTTAATGTTCTCAACACCTCTCCGGGTTTCCTCTGGCATAATAGAATCCACGCCATAGTGCTTGGCAATCGCCTCTTTTACAGTCCAAGGCGAAGCCACGGCTGCATCGCGGTCAACACAATCACGGATGAACCTCCGGAGAATTGACTTTGAGAAAGCCAGGCGGTCACGACTAACAGAAAAAAAATCATTAGATCATATACTTCTAATATCATGACACCGACATGCCTCATCGTGTTACACCGAACATCAACCAATCTACCACTCCACTGTCCCTTGTCCTTTTGAGCGGCTTTTCCTTTTTCATGACTTTTATCATGAGGCTCCTCCAGAATTTGAAGCTGGTAAATGTACTGGAGCGGATCATCCTTGGCGTGGGCTTCTTTAGCGGGTATCTTGAGGTCACCTCCGATCTTATGTATCTGTACGTCGTTTGTGGTGTCCGCCGGGGGGGTCTGAGCCGGAGAAGTGGAGGAAGAAGCTTGGTTTGGCGGCAGAGCCTCTGCGACCTCGGGGAATGGCTTTGGCGGATAGACTCGAAGAACTTTGGCGTAGAACCTAGAGGGTATGAGATGGTTGGATGTTAATCAAAGCATGGGCTCACTTGTCCCCCTGTACATCGACGAAAACCTCTGATGAGATAAAAGGAGGCGATCAGCACTGATGAGACTGTTCAAGAAGAAGACGTACTTTCATCTGCGAAGTACCGGTCCTTGAATCGTTCAAAAACAGCTTCCACTAAATGGTCAAGACGGCCTACGACCTCTACGTTGGTATCCGAAATATCAGTCACGATGGCAGGAGGCAAGCAAAAGGGGCACGTACGCCATTGAACCGCCTTGAGAACAGCAGCTTTCAGTGGTTCAGGGAACCTGGAATGCATTGTCTGTGCCTCTTGCAGTTCACTCTCGAGCGCCTGGAAGTAGTCAAGGCCACTTTTGCCTGTGACCTCGCACTGGAACTGTTTCAGTCTGTAGAAGGACATTCTCGCCGCATACGCCCTGGAGACGGGAATGAGGGTCAGTCAGGGAAGGTACGAGGGGGGCAGTGGGTTGTACGCACTCGTAGGTTTCGAATATCTCACCAGTTTGATGGAGATAGTAAACCTCCTTGTCAGGGTTCGACTGTGCGGCTTGGAGGAGGGCTTGGGACGGTTCTGTGAGCACCACACGTTTGCGCCGGCATGTTGGCATTGTAGGATGAGAGGAGGAAAAAAGAAAATGGGAGAATGCGGGAAAGAGAGGGAATGGCCGCGAGTGGCTATTAGGGAGGAAACGTTGGCATGTAGCCGCTACGGCGGTCCCTGTGCATTTTTGCAACCTGCCTCTGCACAAGGGACCAAAACCTCCTATGTAGTCCACTTTTTATTCTCCCCCTTGCATCTCTCTCCAGAGCATTCAGATCAACAACACTCGTCTATTCCGTTTTCCTAAACGCCCTTGCCTCGTCCCGCCTCGTACAGCCGTTGTCTTAGAACGGATTACAGGGCCATCCGCCCATCATGCGACGCGAATCCAGCGCAAACACCCGGCAGCCATCGAGTATGACATTTTCCACACCGACCAGCCCGCGAGGTTCGGACGAAACAGCCTCGCAAGCTGTGCACAAAAGACACACCACTTGCCTCCTCCGCGTCCCCAGCCTCCTGGGTCACCCCCTCCCTTTTCTAACCAAGGCCGCATGTGGGTCTGTGCCTTTTGACCACTTCCTCGTCTTGCGTATGTTGGTACCATAGACACCCCAGCACTGGACGCGTGTCGTATCACAGCGACTTGTGCTCGGAGGGACCGCTTGCCCAGGTTGGTACTTTCGAGGAAACAGATACCCTCTCTCCCACGTGACGAATCGGAATGATCACGTGGGTAGAAACGCACACAAATCTGTACGAAACGTCATTACTTGTCACCTAATGAAAAGGCAAACATAGGGAAACACCATTTAGCGTAGAGAAGGAATGAACGAATGAACGAATGAGAGTAGATGACATGCATTGCAGATCGAGTCGTGGTTTACAACGTGCAGAGATAAAGAGAAGATGATGGATGGAAGAAAAAAAGAAAGAAAAAGAAAAGCAGAAATCCAATGAGCGACAACATTAATTAAGATTCACGCGTACTCTGCCATTGTCCGGTGGTTTCGACGAGGATTCTGAAGCACCGAGACGTGTGAGTTTGTTCCGGAAGCGCCCTGGGCGCACTACCTCTTTCCCTTGACTCGTCCCGTTTGTCGAAAGTTCATGAGATCGAGTGTGCGTGAGGCGTGTATCATTTACCAATTCCTCTGCACCTTTACTGGGTCGGGAGAGCGATAGAAGACGGCGGAGACCCGACCCGCCACCTCGCACTCTCGTACTCTTGCCATCTTTCGCGTCAATAACGACGATGGCTTTGGCCGTGGACATAGGTGCCTTCTCATTAATATGCGATACCCTGCGAGCACGATCCTGGTTCGGTATGGTGGGGCTCGCAAGGGGAGAGGATGAGTGTCCATTAGCGTGATCTTTGCCTTCCACATTGACTAGGACCCAACCGTTGCCACTGCCACTTCGACTTCCCGTTTTCGTTGGCGAGGCCGGTGCGCTAGAGCTACCCTTCGACTTCCCAAGGCTATCTCCCGACGGGATGGGTATGGGCGGAGGTGGCGATCGAGGTGCTATCATCCCTATCATTCCAGCCTCACTCTTGCGCACAGCCCCATCACGCACAAGTTCAGGTGAAGCAACCCGTACATCGACATCGTGCAGAGACCTGTCAGGATGTCTGCCGTGTTCAGGGCGAACAGTAGCCTCGTCCGTTTTCGAAGCGTCATTGACTCCGGATGCTTCCTCCTCTGGAGTCGTCGACCAACTCCCAGGTAGCATTGGTGTGTGCAACACGGGGTGAGGCCCGGGTTCCTCTGTGAACAACTCCTGCTCCTCCTCAATATTCTCGATACCCTCTGGCTTACCCAATCCCGTCCATCTGATGGGAACATCGCAAGTCCCAGTAGTGTCAACAGAATTAGAAGAAAAAGCCGAATCTCGTATGCGGAACATCCCCGGGCTCAGAAGCGTTGGGTTCTCTCCTAATACAAAGTCTTGTGCCCGAGGCATACCCATCAGGGACCCACTTGGCGGCGGTGAAGGAGTACGAGGGTCGCGTGGATGCGAAGTGAGCAACGGTGGGGTTTTTGAACGCGTTGATACCGGCCGCATGGCGCTGACTCGACGGTGTGGAGATGGTGATCTCGGCCCGTTGTTGGTGTGTCGTTCTGGAGGTGAGTGAACGGTCTCTTCACCATCACATTTAGGCTCTGGCGGCTCTCCAGAGCTTGGGGGATAAATGGCTTTAGAGATAAATCTGTTCCGGTTGAGTGTCCCGACCCCAGTCATATTCTCACAACTACTCGGCACCGCACTAGGCAGGGAGGTACGGTAACGATCATGTTCGTCATCATCGTGCGCATCAAAGTCCACAGAGACGGGTACTTGAGCTCTCGGAGCAGGCTTACGCATGCCGATGCCAGGAACTGCGTGTGGGGATGAGAGTGGTAGCGGAGCGGGAAACGGCGTTGGCAAGCCATTGGTCTCGGTGGTTGCTCGCATATGATGGGGGGCGGATGGGCTGTGTGAGGGAGGCAGCAAATGCTGAGGGGCCGTTGCTACCCGTCTGTGCAACGACGTTGGGATAACTCCCGCGTCGGAATTGTGTCCGGGTTCAGGTGTAGACGCTCTGTTAGATCGCCGAACATCTAACATAGACCCAGACGGGCTAATCGGCGACTCTGGCCAATTTTGATCGTATGCGTCCGAAGAGCCAGGTCCAATGAAAACCCACAAATCTTTCACTCGTGAACGACCGCAGATAGAAAGAGACGCGACCATTGTGCAGGCGTGACCATCGAGAGAAGTCAGGAGAGAAAGGATTTGATGGAGCGAATCGGTTGCAAACGTGTCCTCGTTGAACCCTGACAGAACTGAGTTGGTAGCAGGCACATGACAAGTATACTGTATACACACAGCTGTATCCCTTGAGCTTGAACTCGTATGCTGCATCCCCGACCTTCTTCTCCGACACGACCCCTCTTGGCCAAGAGCCACGAACTGCCTGCAGAATGGCAGGAGTAGAATTCAAAGGAGGATATATGACACGCATGACGGTGCTGGAGATGAAAGATATTGCAAAGGGCATCTTCCTCTCATGCTTACCACCAGTGCCGTGAGACAGGTTGCTCCCAGAACCAGCAGGGATTGGGGAATGGGGTGGAATTGACAATGACGGAGTAGATAGCCGAGAGAAAGAAATTGCCAAACGATCATCGCGTTCGCGACCGTAGTCGATGGTAGAGAGAATGGTATAACTATGCCTATAAATAACGGCAAGGATGTCAAGGAGGATGCGCTCCGTACGTGCGCTCTTTGGGGAAGCCCAAGGTTTACCGTGGAGTTGAAACTCGCACAGCTTTTGGGTCGTATCCTCGCGGCAAGCGGCGTTGAGGTAGAAATGGTCAAAGAGACGGCGTAGGTCTGCGATGACCTCGAGCGAGAAAGAGTAAAGCCTAATGAAGCTTGAACCGGAAATAGCTAGTAAGGAGAAATCTGAGGTGGTGCGCTGGTCGCGAATGAATTCTTTCCTGGGAACGAAGCCAGAATCTGTCAAGCTAGAGACTGGCTGCATGTGAGCGATGGTCGGCCAGGATGGGGTGTGAACAGTAAGGGCGAGACGACCAGGACGTATATCCCTACCAAAGCCTGAGCGGGATGGGAAACGTCAGGTAAACGGGTGGCCAAGGTTGAATCGAAAGTGGAAAGAGGCGAGAATGAAACTTACGAGAAAACGTGCAAGACACGCCAGTTGGTGTGTAAAGGTGAATTTGTGCACCTGGGCCAAGTTAAGCAGCTGGCTAGCGGCCAGGTGGGGTGATGGCAGGAGAAAGATGGCAATTCTGTCCAGCAGTGCGAGTCCGTCGCTCCAAAGCTGCGGGTGTCCGGTCGGCTGGCTCTCTGACTCGCCCGCAGGCCATTTCAGGGTGACATCACAAACTGGAAACGCGTGTCAGTGGCGGTGCATGCCAGCCGGATCACCGCCATCATACAACATCCATCTCAATCAACCGAAATTCCACCCTCGAGGATGGTTTAGAGCGTCAGGAGACGTCACTACCAGGTGATACAAACGTTCTAATCTCTAGGCGAGTCTGTGTCCGTTTTTCCAAGCCGGTCCGAAGTCAACTCCATCGGCCCGCTCACCCGCTATCACAGCTCGTCTGTGACTTGGGAACAACTCACACTTTCCTCCTCCATTCCCCTCCATGGCAAACCTGACAAAGTTGAACGTCTTAATGTGTAGGCATCCATGACTATCCATCTCCATTTTTGACTGACGTCTTTTCTTCTTCCCAAGGCGGTACGGTACGTCAGTATGCTTGTGAACGCACTGGCAACCAATCATCAATGATATAACGCAGGGTGAGTATACCACAGGATGGACAGGTCAAGGAGCCTCGAAATCCGACAAGAAGGTGAGCTGATCCTCCACTATAACACCGTTCCATTGATCTAATGGCCGATTTCATAGATCGGCGTTAGTTCAGCCATCCTGTAGCTTCTTATTTTGTCATGACACATTCCAGGTGGTTGGTCTGACAATGTTCGATCTTCGGAGACTCGGCAAGGTGCGCAAGGATCGATTGATCCACACGCCAATGTGGCCTCACCATAATCGCGCCAGGTTGATAAACTTGGAATGGTTGGCGTCAACGGATCCAAGTTTCCTCTGATTCGGCAGCACCTACAGGAGAACATAGGCAATGTCTACATAGACATGGACACCTCGTAAGGGTTAGGAACCCCGCTGCGACAGTCCCTAACACCATTGTTGCAGATTCGATGAATTCCCAAAAGAAGGAAAACTCGATCCAGAGGCATGTCAGTAGTCCATTTACGACCATGTTATGCAACGCTCAAATCTCTATGCCAGATAAGCAGGCGATTGACAGGATGTCTCCTGGCGATGCTGTGGTTATCTTTACTCCAGACAGTTAGTCTTCGTTCGAGGCCATGGAGAGATGTTGATCATGGCGCTTTTAATCCCCTAGGTACCCATTACCCCATCAGTCTGTACGCAATCGAACGTGGTATTCACGTCCTTGTTACCAAACCGGCAACTCAGCTTCTGTCCCACCACTTCAGTAAAACGCTTAGCCGACAGGACTGGTCCTCGGCAAAAAAGTGGTTTCAACAGCATCTGCCGTCGGGTACAAGTGAGACCGAAATAAAACAAACACCAGGGAATAAATCTTATTAGAAATAG
>JBBPSC010001330.1:0-10514 GCA_038093395.1 Baorangia bicolor | reverse complement strand
CGAGAACTCTAGCTGCGGAATAAACCTCTGACGTTATCCTCAGTCCTCTGTCGTTCTGACATGCTCGTCTGCTGGGAGGACATCGAAACCACTCTGGCCGAGGTCCGCGGGCAAAGTCGCTGATTCATCTAGGGTCGAAGCAGCGAGAAGTGCTTCTATTTCCTCCGCTCCAGTCGTCGGCGCGATAAAGGTGGGGGGTGCGCGGAGGAAAGAGGGTGGTTGGACCAAGTTGTTGAACAAGAACTACAAGTTTATGGTGAGCCGCGGCATGGCGGCGACAGATTACCAACGCACCGTTCCATACCTGATCAGGAGGACAGTGAGTACACACTGGAATTTAAGCGAGTAGCCAAATCACTTACACCAATAGAGAGAAGCCGAACACCTGCAAGAGCGATATGGGGAATAGAAGCTGCTCCCAGCCCAACGCAAGGCTGACCAACCAGATGGAGAGGGTTCTGCAAGTATCGGTCAAGCTCCTAGCTGTAGCGCTCACATGTCTGGTGACGCTTAGGCCAAAGTAGTTGAACAAAGAGATACTAAAAGCAATCACAATCCCAGACCAAAGGACACTCGGGGTATTGATCATCTGATGCCAACCTCTTGGAAGGTCAAAGAAAGGAGAACGAGAAGACAAGGATGGTTGCGCCATGAACGGCATAAGCAACAGGATTGTCAGGGCACCAAACAAGCCTTCAAATCCTACCGCAACAAGAGGAGCAACGCTCCAGCGGGTCATGATCTTCTCCTCAACCACGAACTGCGTTGCCGTGCTGCAAGAGAGCATGTCAAACAAACAAAGAGGTGAGGTAATGAATAGGTCTTACAAGACTTGGGCAAACAAAATGAAGAACACGCCTGTTTAACAATTACATCAAGCGAAACAATATAACGAAATGGTTGACCATACCAACGAGAGCCTTGGTCACATCGACTTGATCGATAGGATCCGATGCAGTGCCGGTAGCACGAGCAGTTAGCAAATCCACTGCATCCTTGACAGTATCCTTGATGAGAGAACCGCTATAACCAACGAGAGACACGCCGGCCATGACAGTGAGGAGGGAAATCCATCTAGGACGAGTTAGGAAAGTGAGTGAAATGAAGGTGAAAGACGAACTGGTATAACCAAAGACGGCGACGGAGGAAGATCACACTGAGAATGCCGACAAAAAGGACAAGGGCACCACGCGTCATCTGATAGATGGAAACGGGAGTGTATAAAAGGCCAACATTCATGAGCTGTAGATTGTCCCACGAGAAGAAAAAAGTCACGGCATTAGCGTTGGACAACGTTATAAGACTCGATCGATGGTAATGGAAGATGGGGGGAAAGAGGGAATAGGGAATTACGGACTGTGGTACCGGTGAGATCACAAGCGGCAGGGAACCATAAGAGGAGTAATTTCCACCCTCGCAGCTCCTGAGAAGGTTGGCCGGGCTTGGCCTGCGGTTGCTCATCTTGGTCTGAATCGGAAGAAAGAAACACGGGGGCAGGGTTGCGCCTCGTGCTCAACCACGTGTAGAGAACGGGAAGGAAGCCTAGGATAAAAGCGAAGGCGGTGAATGAGAATCTGACGAAAATGGAGGACGTATACAACTGACAAAGCATTTCTCCGACTAGAAGGAGAGTTAGCGAGAGGGTGGAAATGACAAAGGGACGGACGGACGGAACATTTGGAGGGTCTGCCAAACGGGCTGTTCATAGAGAACGTGATTGCGAGGGTCTGGATCGCCACAGTTCTCGACACATTGCATATCCTGACAAGGGAATGAAGCACTGGGGAAGGGGGCCACAATCGAGGGAGCAAGCTGACCTGCCATTTACTCCAGAGAGAGTTGGTGGAGCCCTGTCAGTGGACGCGTGAGGAGAAGAATAAATAAATAAATAAATAAATTTTACGGTGATAATCATCCCGGCAAGGAGAAATGGGATATAGAGCGACGGGCGGGGCATAGTTAGTTAGTGCTCGGAGGTGAGGAGGAGCAAGGTTAGGTGTCACGCTGTGGTTGGAGGGAGAGAGGGTCACATGTGACAATCCACGTGACGGGTGTATCCAAAAATGGGATAGGTTTTCCCCGAATCTGAGATCTGGATGTCACTGACGGCGGCTTCTCGTCGACTTCCGTTTCGGGCGAGACTGTCGTCGTTATTTATCTCGACTGCTTCTTTTCCCTCTCCCTCTGTCCGTCTCTGCATCACCTCTCTTCCTCGTCCCCGTCGTCGTCCTCGCACCCTCCTCACCGTCCGACACGACGACCAGCCATCCCCAGCCATGGTCAAGCTGTCACTTGTCTCCCCAAAAGGCAATCAAGGTGTCCGTTACTTCCCCCACCATGGCTACCTCGGCTTAACTCCACTCCGATTCGAAGGCCGTGCGTACTCTCAGTCCTTTCTCTCTCATCCCCTTCCACTCATATCCTTCCTCCTAGTCGTTCGCACCCAGATCGAGCAAGACGGTAAACCCATCCTTGCCAAAGACATCATCGTCGCAGTCCGCTGCTATGAGTCACGCCAGGGTCGCTTGGGAACCATCCAATCAAATGTCCTTTACGAGCACTCCATCACCCTTTGGCAGAAGTGCGACGCTCAGGAATGGTCCGAGGTCGGCGATTCCGAATACCCGTTTCGGTTCTCTGTCCCTTCCCATATCGCCGCGCCTAGCACCGCACTCTACTTCCAAGAGTATCGGATATTTTGGCGTATCGAGGCAGGCAAGTACATCACGCCACACTATCTGCGTCTCTGCTCTGACCTGCCATCAGTCCTTAATCATATACCCATCTCAGCTGTCGGCTCCCGTCAAATCAAACACTTCGAGTTACCCCTCGTACGCTATGATGCCCCAGTCAGCCAGTCTCCCCCAACACCGTTGACACCTTCCTCTTCGTCATACATGACTTTATTAACATCTAAATCCCGCGGACCGCCCCTTCGTTATCATATACTCATACCACCCAATCCAATCGGTCCACTTGATATTGTCTCTGTACAGCTCGTTGTACAACCCCTTGATTCCTCTCTGTCAATTCGCAGCGCGTCCGCTTTCGTTGAGCGAAGAATACATTTCAGTGACTTCCGGTTTACCCCTACCGAGTCGCCGCCTGGACCTTGCCGATTATCCTCGTATTTCCCCCTGAATCTCCCAAGTTCCTCTAATCACGCCCAAGATAGTAGTTCATCGACATACCCAGGGAGTAACGGCTCTTCGTCACAAGACTTGCTCCATCCTACTTCTTCGTCATCCGTATATTCCGGTGATTCTACACGACCGCTGTTGCAGCATCATGAATACAGCACAGACGAGTCTGTGCCACTTTCCTCTGGTAGCCGCGGAACCACCCACATATTTGCACATGCTGAATCAGTGGGCCGCTTCTCCAGAGACTCTTCTGGAGTATGGCGGCATAATATCACGTTTTCGTGGCCGGATACCAAATCCAACAGTCGATGGGCAGTTGGGGAGTCTGTCCAAACCGGCCTGGCGAGTGTCAAGTTCTTTCTTCGTGTCAAGGTAAATGTTATCGTTCCTTTTATCACCACCCACACTAAATGATCCTTAGCTGATCGTCTCCTCGCTGGCAAGTTCTGCGGAAACTGTAGAACTTGAAGACAAGGAACTTACCATAGTATCCACAAATGACCTACAAAGGCAGCTTGCATTTTCCCAATACGGCGATTGGGTGAACACAACTTCGGGACGGTCGAAATCAAAGTCTCCTCGGCGCTTCAAGCGTGACCGCCACACGGAACAACTTCCATCACCCCCGCGCAGTCCTCCCCAGGCCCCTGTTCCAGTGGAGCCAGACACTGTATCTCCCCTCACGGGACCGGCTTTTCCTCCTGCTCACAGTCACAAGATTTCGACTGCTTCATCACCTTATCCAGGAGGGAACAGTAGCATACCCAAAGTTTTAAGGCGGCCGCACACTTCTGCGGGACCTCGAGACTGGCCTAGTAGACTTGACACACGAACGTATGAAAACTTTCAAAATCAAAGCAACCGATTGGCAGTCCCTCCGCGACCGGAAACAGCCCATCCCACGCATTTTCCGAAATCCCCCGCAAGCTCTCGTAGTTTCTTCCGCCAAAGATCCGTCGAACCACCACGTTTGGGATCAAGCTCCAGCGTGAGCTCTGGTGGGCACTTGACTGTCGAGAGTTCACAACATCACTCGCATGGGAGTCTTTTATTCGAGAGGGTAAAGCTGTTGGACGTTGAAGCGTGGGAACAGGAACTCGCACGCATAGAGTCTGCGAGCCGGAGGAACAGCGCAGACATGCTGGGAATCTGGTCTCAACGCAAGAAAGCCAGCGTGGAGCAGTCTTCCATACCGACGTATCTGCACGCGGAAGGATGACCTTCCCGGTCAGCTTTCGTCCGTCTATCCTTGCACTATGTTAAATCTCGCCCCCACCATATTCATCCGTACTGGACCTGCTGTAATGGAAACTTACCTTGATAACTTACAACGGTTCTTCCGCACTCGTAATTTGCACAATGACTGATTACCACCTTGTATGTACACCCACATTAATCGAATGCACAGCATGGTCGTCGACGTTGCAAGATTGAGTGAACTCGGCGTCGTACACGTTTCTCAACTCATACCAACACCTCACCGCGCACGTCGAACTACTGTTGGGTTCAAGAATGAGTTTCCCGTGGTTCAGGTTGACGCTAGTGGCCGGTGGTCGTACGTCCGTTCAGCCCTGTTGTCGTTTAAGCACTCATTTTTGCGCTACCTTTTCTCGCCTTCCCGCACACGTTGTTCACAAATGACCGCGTCCAACGCAAAGTAATGGGCATGGGATATCTCATTATGCGGGGTTCGTCCACTTGTCTCCCTTCCGGGCCCATCCAGACCTTGCTGACTCTTACATGGTCATGCTTGTTCTGGACTTGCCCTTGTTCCTTTTTCGCAGCTACCGTGCCAACTCCTGAGCAAACATACGCCGTGAGTGGATGCTCCTTTTAGACCTTCTTCCATGCTGGCTGGACACCGGAGGATCGTTGGGGAGGGCAGTGTTGCTGATGGCTGGCACCCAGGCTTTGGCTCCTGATCTCAGGCGGAAAGTAGACGCAAATCGAGCCGCTCGCATGGCTCAAGAACGGGTCCTGAAGCAGCAGATTGAGGCTCAGGCAAGTCACCTATCCTTCTTGGGTCGTTCGACCAGAGTAACGTGCGCCGCATCCAGGCAAGGGATTCAGAAGCTGCAAAACCTATATGGGCGGATCCGCGCAAGTGAGCGGTGGAACACACTGCCATGCGGGTCTTCGTTTTCTTTGCATTGCATTCTTCCCACACTGTTCGGTCCAAAATGCATTCTCATAGTATACCACGGAGTTGCCAAAGGGACGACATGTCTCGCAATATAACTTGCAAGGCCAGCATCCCACGCAGTTTCGGAACCGATAACCAGTGTGCTCCGACCTCAGGCCTCATGGCTGGTGAACGGTTGTTACTTGTTCTATTGAACACAAGGACTCTTGGTCGACATGGCGGGAGTCCAAAATAAATTGTTGTATGTATTCCAACCAAAGGGGTAATCATTAGCACTGGCAACGCTTCGCTGCAGATTGTTCTGATTACGGAGAGGTGCATTAGATAACATTCTAATAAGAACAGACCAGTGCAACTGTCCCACACTGGATAGTAACGGGGAGCATAGAAAAAACTTGTAGGTGAGTGCGAGCTTTCCGGGGGAGGAACGCTTAGAACCTGGATTGGATGGCAGAGTCAAATTTATTACAGTAAATCAGTCATTCCCCGTCGCAGAGAAAAACCTGGTTGGTGTCATGTCATGCTAACAAGAGTAGAAAAGACATTGTAGAACGGATTGGCTCTCATAAATCTATGGATCGAATCGATTGTTGCGCAAACTGTCCATGCCTTCCTAGTATGATGCGTGCCCCAACGTCTATATATTAGTGTGCCAATTTAATCACGCGAGAGCATGGATGACATGTCTGTAATCAGCAAACCCATCGACGAACTCGAGCCGACCTGATGTCAAGGATGTTCCGAAGTATCCGTGTCAGACAATGAAGATGAGAGGGGGATACGTGATGTCATTATGGCTCCCGCAAAGTCCTCTGACTGCTGCTGGCCTTGTCCACGAATGGATGTACTGCACGGGGAGCGGGACGCATCGTTGCCAGAGGCATGGGCAGCATGCGCTTCGCCGTTACCAATGGGTGTTAGTGTTTCCGTCATGAGCGTGGGTTGACCAATGGATCGCTCAATGCTGTGGGAGATGTCGTTCAAGTCGTCAACGGCAGTCCCACGTGGAGATGAAGAGGCTGTTTGACCTGATACTGGCGTCGATGAGCGACTGCGAGCTGAAGTACCGGCGGAAGGATCATCGGCTCGCAAGCCTTGCAGGGCCGAGTGCGCCACCGAGGGTGCGGTAGCACTCGATTGGACCCTTGGTGGGGCAGACTCGTCAACACTGGGTGTCGCAGAGGGTGCGCCGGCAGTGGCTTGATCTGTTGCGCCCTCACGACGGGCCCTCTCTTCTTCCCTTCTTTGCTGTGCTTCGTGCTCAAGAAGAGAGAGACGCATGGCCTCTATGATCATGAGCTGATGTATGGTGAGCATTAGCGGTGAAAAGAAAAGGTGCGGATTTACCTCTTCCAAATCTTGTCCACCTAGACCCATTTGCCCGAGGAGTTGACTGAGATCGGTCTGACCATTTGCCCGTGGACCACGGCGCCGTCGACTGCCGGTGGCACTACCACCACTTTCACCATCGAGGCCATCTGCACCCTCTGTGGTCGGGAGAGTGTGCACACGACCGCTGGTAACACCGACAGGGATGAGTCTATCTCCAACCTGCCTCATAATGATTCTCCTATTTGCGCGACGGGTTACTGCTGCGCGGACGGCGGCGAGTTTGGCTTCCCAGTCGGGTCGGATTTGGTCTTTGTGGGGAGGCGGGATGAGATGGGAGAAAGGGAGAGCAGAAGGAATGACGGACCAGTTGTGACGACCTCTGGACTGTTATGTCCAAAGCTCTTTCGACGGCGCTTATGGGTGTTTGAGGGACCAGGGATGCTTTGCTGTGAGCGGAGGGGGTCAGCCCATGAGGGAGGGGTCTAGGAGGGAAATGGAGGAAGAGGTCAAGGGGAAGAAGGGAGAGGTCGGGGAGGACTGACCATTCCCTCGCTACCAATGCCTGCACGCCACGGAGGGGTTGCATAGACAATGCCAAAGTTGTCTTGCACGCAGTAAGGACACGCGGCGGGTTCAGAAACGAGGTGTGTTGCGGTAGGTTCAGCTCTCTTTATCTGGACGAAGCATTCTGTGCAGATTGCTTGATCGCAGCAACGGGAGTGGTTGATGTTGGGAGGGTAGTACTGAGGAAAGCGTCAGCGATTGATGGGGAAGGGGAAAGGGAGAAAGGGAGATAACGGACGAGGAAGCAGATTGGACATTCGACGGCACCCCTGTAGAGGGCGGCCTCTGGGCAGCGTGAGGGCTCCTTGAGGGTGGTTGTGCGCTTTGGGGCGGGGGATGGCTTTGGGGTGTCGCGGAGGTCTTGGCGGGCTGCGGGGGGGTCGGAGAGGGCGCTGTCGGAATCGGGGAGATCCTTTCGTGCAGCGAGGATGTGGTCGTCGTCCCAGTCGTCGTTGTAGTCCTCGAGGGGGCGGTAGAAGGGAGCGAGTTTCCTGTCGACGATGAGCTGGGTGACGATGGGATGGTTCCAGTCTCTGGGGCCAGTGTAGACGCCCTGCGGGGAAAGGTGGCCATAGTCGACTGTGTCGTCGTGGTGAGGACGTCCGGAAGACGAGCCGGTGTTGCCCATGGCGGGAGTGTGTCGGCGAGATGGCGCTCGATCGCGGCGGCGTCGTCGTCGTCGTCGTTGTCGTCGTGGTAGTGGTGGTGGTGGTGTGTTTGTCCCGTTGTTTGGCAGTTGACCCTCCTCGACCCCCCCCCCCCCTACGCGGACCCAAGTCGTGTTGAGGACGTGGTGCCACGCTCCAGACAAGACACTCTCATGACGATCCTCAACGCGCCGTGGACGCTCGCGCCGGGTCAGATTCTCGAGCACTTTGCAGTCGACCCCGCAAGCGGTCTTTCTCATGACCAGGCGAGCAACCACGCCCTCCTCTACGGCAGAAATGGTGTGCCATACCTTTTTCTTCCTCCCTCTCACCCTGACCCCCCTCCCCACCAGAACTCCCAGAGGAACCTCCAACCCCTTTGTGGCAGCTCGTCCTAGAGCAGTTCAAAGACCAGCTCGTCCTCATCCTCCTCGCCTCCGCCGCCATCTCCTTCCTCCTCGCCTTTTTCGAGGACTCCGCCGACTCCAGTCCCTTTGGTGCTTTCGTCGAACCAGCAGTCATCCTTCTCATCCTCATTGCCAACGCAGTCGTCGGCGTCGTCCAGGAAACGAATGCCGAGAAGGCCATCGACGTAAGCTCCCCCCGTCCCCCGTCCCTCACACCTTCACACACCCCTCCCCTCTCCAGGCCCTCAAAGAGTATTCCCCCGACGAAGCAAATGTCTTCCGGTCCGGCCATCTGGCCCGCATCCACGCCTCCGAGCTCGTCCCCGGTGACATCGTGTCGGTCGCCGTCGGAGACAAAGTTCCTGCTGACTGCAGACTTTTCTCAATTTCATCCAGCAGTTTCCGTGTAGACCAGGCAATTCTCACAGGTGAAAGCAGCAGCGTCAACAAGTCCGTCGACGTCGTCCCTGATTCCAAAGCTGTCAAACAAGACATGACCAATATGCTCTTCTCCGTGCGCTTATATATCTGTTTTCGTCATCTACCCCCGTCCCCTTACCTTTCTCTAGGGAACCACCGTCGTAAATGGGACCGCACGCGCCATCGTCACATTCACCGGCAGAAAAACCGCCATTGGACACATTCACCATTCTATTTCTCAGCAAATCAGCGAGAAAACGCCTTTGAAGCGCAAGCTCGACGATTTTGGTGACATGCTCGCCAAAGTGATATCCGTAATATGTATTTTGGTTTGGCTCGTTAATTTCCGTCACTTTTGGGATCCCTCCCATCATGGTGTATTGAAAGGTGCAATCTATTACTTCAAGATCGCCGTCGCGCTGGCCGTGGCTGCCATCCCCGAAGGCCTCGCTGCTGTCATTACTGCTTGTCTAGCTCTCGGAACCAAAAAGATGGCTCAGAAAAACGCCATCGTCCGAAACCTGCCTAGTGTCGAAACACTCGGGTGCACAAACGTGATATGCTCCGACAAGACAGGTACATTGACCACGAATCAAATGAGCGTCTCCAAGGTACATCAATAGCCGGTCACCTTGGCTTCGCTGACTCCTTTGCGCTCATCAGTTCCTTGTGATCGATGCGCAAACTGAATCTCCAAGGGAATTCCAAGTTGAAGGAGCAACATTTTCGCCGCACGGCGCTGTCCAGTCCTCAGCGGGTAAGAGCTCTGATTTGAGTCTTGACCCCATCCGTAGACTCGCAGAAATCTGCGCCGTGTGTAACGACGCAAAGATTATATACCATGCAGTACGCAATCCTTTCTTCGCACACGACTCCGTTTGTTCATCGTTCGCCAGGAAAAGGACGCCTACAACAATGTCGGAGAACCTACAGAGGCTGCGCTCAAAGTTCTTGTCGAGAAGTTGGGCTGTCCAGACGCAGAAGTCACCAAATCGCTGTCATCCATGACACCTGCAGTTCGAGCAAGCGCCATCAGCGAATATTATGAACGCAATATACCCCGTTTGTTGACCTTTGAATTCTCCCGGGACCGCAAGATGATGTCTGTTCTGGTGCGTCTCAATGGTGTCGGCGCTCTGTTCGTCAAGGGCGCTCCGGAGTCCGTGCTTGAGCGCTGCACATCTGTCATGGTACACGGCAAGATCATTCCCATGACATATGAACTAAGGAATACCATTCTCGCACAAATCACTTCTTATGCTTCCAAAGGACTACGGACACTTGCTACGGCCTACGTTGACGCAAAGGACACCGACGCTACACACTACCTTAGCCAGAACACACAAGACTATGCTCGCTTTGAGCAAAACTTCGTCTTTGTCTCTCTTGTTGGCATGCTCGATCCCCCGCGTCCAGAGGTCCGTCTGGCTATCGCGAACTGCAGAGCTGCAGGGATCCGCGTAATTTGTATCACTGGTGATAATAAAGGTACTGCTGAGGCGATATGCCGCCAGATTGGGATATTTCACGAGGATGAAGACTTGATGGGCAAGAGCTACACAGGACGGGAACTCGACGCACTTAGCCACGAGGAAAAAATACAGGCTGTGCAGCGCGCGAGCTTGTTTAGCAGGACGGAACCGGGACACAAATGTCAATTGGTCGATCTTCTCCAGGGACTTGGGATGGTGGTTGCCATGGCAAGAACTTTCCTGTTGGTCTCTCAAGCTGTTATCTTACAAAAGATCTTTTAGACGGGTGACGGTGTCAACGACGCCCCAGCGTTGAAAAAAGCAGACATTGGTGTTGCAATGGGTAGTGGCACCGATGTTGCCAAGTTGGCAGCAGACATGGTTCT
>JBBPSC010001329.1:0-10514 GCA_038093395.1 Baorangia bicolor | reverse complement strand
GACACGATCAATGCATCTGAGGAGGCGATTTTGATCGTTCGACGGTTCGTTGGGCATGCAACTGGGGATGGGGGTATAGAGGGAATATCGTTCACACGGACCGAGTCAGCTTTCGACGAGAAGACGCCAGTGGAAGTGGGGACGGGTAGAGTGGGTTTCCCGTGCAAGGCGGCCGCTGTGGCGCGATATCCAACGGGCCTACGTCCGTCGATCTGGTCGAGGAACTTTCGAAGGCGTTTAGGCAACGTGCTGGGGCCCTCGAGGGCCTCGAGAAGTGGGATGCGGCGCGCAGTGTGAATAAAGACGAAACTTGAATGCGGGAACATCAGGCCGAGGAAGGACTGTCATCGACCCCCTTGGTCTGCGTTGGGGAGAATAGTCTCCCATTGGACCGTGTCGTCTCCTTTAGAGATGCCAACGACATCTTCTCCAACATTCAATCACACACCCCGTCGAAAATGCATCAAATCGCGGGCAGGACACTTCACCTTCAATGACAGCGCCAAAGACACGCCAGCCCTTGTGGTCATTTCGAGAATCGGCGGGAAGTGAAAGACCAAGCCGAAGTGTTCCATGTCTGAACCATGCTCGTGCTCAAGATCTGAGGGTGTACAAAGCCGCAAGCTGAGAATTGCGTTGCTATATCACTACAGGGCTGCATCACGTGATACATTTCGCGGTAGCAAGAAGAGACGAAGTTGTTAGACAGACTCAGACTGTTCCCATCAAACACATTCTTTTGCAACAGCAGCCACAGAGACGTTGTCAGGGCCACCGCACACGCAGTTTATTGGGGGATACTCACATCCGCGTCTACCTACCACAACTGTTCGTATCTGTCGGTTTCGCTTGAATTACCCGCGCGTATGTACCGCTGAGCGTTTGCACACCACAGATTCTTGGCCTGCACAATCATTCTGCGCTTTGAGGAGAAAATCACACAAAGAACTTTGTAAAGTAAGAATACGGACTTAGTTAGTGGCATGATCCAAAGCTGCTGACTCCCTATATCCTCCTGAGCTCACGAATTTCCCGACGCTTATCATGTATTCCACAGATGCGGCACAATCCAAGCTGCGGTAGGGGAACCGAGCCCATCAACGATCTCACGTGGGACCGCCACTCCACACTGAATACATTTAAGCGAGCCGAAGAGAATTCTAGTAAGATTAGTGTTAGGCCCATCTGTGGATCCTGACACGTTGATTCGGTGAGCAACTACGTACCCCCTATTCCAAAAGTAATTTGGTGGGAGAATCTGACCACCAATTCAAACCACACTGTGCCAGCACGAAAGATCACCGTGGGCCAAAACCGCCTCTAAACGTTGTTTCAATATATGTATGTCGTCACCTTATTATTTATCTATGCCATCTATCTATTTTTCCGGGTTCCTCACATGGTGTCCCCGAGCCGTGTGCCCCACTCATTCCTGCATTCTTCAGAAGGTTTGATCATACTCAAAAACACGGAACCCCCCTCAGGCTGTTTTGGGCTAGTCTTCGGGTACCGTGCACAATGTGATGAAAAGGTGTAATTCAGCCCAGGTGAAGGTATGGAGCGAATACCTCCTATTGTAGACAAGACCAATTTATAATGACTAATTTCTATCCAATTGTTCGACTGTTCGGTTCAGGCCCAACGAATGCTCTGGTGTCACCAATGAGGTGTAGTGGTTTGTTTGATCCACGAGCGGGTATAAATACAAGGCTCCAGATCAGTACGAGCCCAACTGTCCTTTTAACCGCATCATTGTCTCTCTCTTGCTATATCCACATCCAATGACCCCCACTACTGAAGACCGTATTGTACGTCTCTGTCATCATGGAAGTTTGCACTCCAGTGATACCTGTTTTAGTGGTGGGACAGTCACATTGTAGTCGAAATATGGGCAACTGCAACCTCTGAAATTGTCAAGGACCAAGCCTCCAAGGATGACGCTCCCGTGCGTCCCTGCTATAGTTGAAGCGTCACTTTGATAACACCCATTTCAGCTCTGGCCTGAGACATGCAAATGGATGCTTGACACCTCTGAAATTATCAAAGAGCAAGCCTCCAAGGATGACATACCTGTGTGTCTCTGCTACAATTGAAGCGTCCGTTTGATAACACTTGTCTCAGCGTTGGCCTGTAGGCCTCTTCTGGCATCATGATGCCTCTGCAATTGCCAACGAGCAAGCCTCCAAGGATGACATCCCTGTGCGTCTCTGCTACAATTGAAGCATCACTTTGATAACACCCGTTTCAGCATTGGCTTAAAGGCCTCCTCTGGCGCCATGATGCCTCTGAAACTGTCAAAGAGCAAGCCTCCAAGGATGGCGTTCCTGTACGTCTCTGCTACAATTGAGGTGTCACTTTGATAACACCTGTTTCAGCGTTGGCCCGTAGGCCTCTTCTGGCGCTATGATGCCTCTGCAATTTCCAACGAGCAAGCCTCCAAGGATGACGTTCCTGTGCGTCTCTGCTACAATTGAAGCGTCACTTTGATAACACCTGTTTCAGCGCTGGCCTGTAGGCCTCTTCTGGCGCCATGACGCCTCTGAAACTGTGAAGGAGCAAGCCTCTAAGGAGCTTTAAGAGTGCCAGTAGCCGAGTCCTATGCTACTGAGCGCAATGCAGCGTGTACTGTGTCATCGTTGTCCCCGATAGTGTCTGTAGTTTTGTAACTGTGTTGTGACCCTGTAACTGCTGAAAGTTGTATTTGGAACGCGCAACGAAATTTTGATCATTCCCGAACATCAGAAATCAAACATATCCATATTTCAACCGTATAAAACAGGTAGAACGCCAGGTGTACTGGATACTGGCGCCGACTAGCGAAGGGTAGGGTCATGGTGAACGCTTGCGTACCATCACTCGTTGGGCGCGTAGGGATGCATTGAATTGGTTTTTTGAACGACACACGGCGCATCTGCATGGCATCGTGTTCGCAGCGTTAGAGGACTATGACTTGGTTAGGCCAGAAAAGAGACAAATCCACCGTAGTACATCCAGATCGCCCTCGGGTCCCATATCGCTCATGTGACCGAGAAAAGTTTAGAATATGACTGCAAGTACACTCCCTCCGTCACCGCCGTCTTCGATCTCGTCGTCTCTCTTCGCACCTTTGCACCCAAACACCCAGGTCCGTCGAAGTATCTGCAGTTGCTATCCGCAATTCCACCGGAACACACCTTGCGAGTGACTATCTTGATACACGGTGCAAGGTGGGTGAACTGAAGGACACGATCAAGGCATTTGAGAAGGCAGTTTTGATCGTTTGGTGGTTCGTTGGTCGTGCAAGGTGGGGACCGAGTCAGATATCGACGAGAAGACGCCGGTGAAGGTAGGGACGGGTAAGGTGTTCCGCGCAAGGCAGTTGTAAGCACATCCAACGAGGACCTTCGTACGTCCATCGATCTGGTCGAGAAGCCTTTGAAGGCGTTTAGGTGACGTAGTGAGGCGCAGCGGCGCACTGTGTGTGGGAGGTACTTCTTGGCGTGGACTCGGAGTGGGCAGACGCAGGTTTAGGGAGTGGTACAGTAGGTCCGAGTCGGAAATGCAGAATGAATCACTTAGAAAGTAGTTTTAATCAGTTCGCGCACGATAGACATCTTCAAACGGACGAGGTCTGTGGTACCGGTGTGGAATAGAGTGAGTTTTGGTGGGAGAAATTTCAGTAAAGACGAAACTTGAATGCGGGAATATCGGGTCGAGAAGGACCCCTTGGGCCGTGGGAGAACCATTGGGTCGTCTCCCTTAGAGATGCCAACGACATCTTCCCCGACGCTCAATCACACCCCGTCGAAAACGCGTCAAATCGCAGTGGCGGCAGTGGGCAGGATGACACTTCACCTTGTTGTCGTTTTGAGAATCGGGGGAAATGAATGACCAAGCCTAGTAAGTGTATGAGGGCGCGGTGTTCCATCCATGCCTGAGGGAGTACAAAGCCGCAAGCTGGGTGATGCATGCAATTGCGCTGCTAATATCGCTTATACAGTACATCATGATAGAGCGCGAGCCACCGAATGTTCTACCATAGGGCTGCATCACGTGATACGTTCCATGGTGCACAGGGTAACGTCGAACTAATAGTTCTACTCCCGGCCCCGTCTAGCACGTTCTTTTTCATCAGCGGAGACAGAGACGTTGTCAAGGCCATCGCACGCGCATTTCATCGAAGGATACTCATATTCATGTCTAGTACCTACCAAGACCTAAGCTCCTTTCGCTTGAATCACTTTCACTGCTTAGCATTCGCTACACCACAGATTCACTTTGGCCTACACAAGCAATCTGCGCTGGGAGGAGTACCAAGCTAAAATCACACAGTGAGCTTTGTAAAGTGAGCCTGAGGATACGGACTAGTTAGTGAGTCGTGATCTAAAACTACTGACTCCCTATATCCTCCTGAGCTCGCAAATTTCGCGACGCTCATCCATCCATCACGTATTCCACAAATCTCGAAATACTCGCTCAATATTAGCTTCGAACGGGGATTGTGTCCAAGTTGCTCACAATATGTCTGTCCCCGTCGTCGACACCTGGCTGCATGGTGTCTGTCATTGCACCTTCTCGTCTCGTGGACCCAAGGACCTTTCGGCCGCAGAAAACGAGTATATCGATACTTGGTTTCCAGACCCACCGACTCTAGCGATGTTGCAAATCGGTGCGGCGAAAAAAAAGGTAGGAGGGCCAGGCTATAAGTTTTAAATACTGGACGAATGTGTTTCAGCAGGATCGGCATGTCGATGAAGGCGACGATTATGAAGCTTGACGACAGAACCCACACAAGCTTGATGAAACACCGTATGTGAGTCACCTCCGGGAAGGTCTTGGGGTACTGGCTGCGCTTTGATGTTTCAAAATGTGAAACTCACCCTCTGCGTACAAGCTTCTGACAGACGACAGCAGGTTCTACACCTTCATCCCATTGTCCAAACCGAGCTCGAGCTTACTCAACCGCCTGCAGTTCAGCATTGAGTGGTACATGACCTATATTCGCATCCCATCGACCTCGGCACTCCGGTGGTCTCCCCATCTTACGATATACAGGACTTCGTTACCATGTTGCTGTGGGTGGCTCTGCTGCTTCGTGTCCAATTCAATCATATAGTATCACCGCACATCCGCCCGGTTGGACGTAAGTAGAAAACCTTTTGGGCCATCTCAACTCCAACCAATGAATGACTGGATTGAAGCTGTTCCGCTGTATCATCTGAGTCCTATGTATAGGAATGTTTCGTCAGACCTACTAATCTCCACTCATGGACCTTGGTTTCTCGATTCCATCAGAAAGTTGAGCGACATCCTGTGACGATATTGTATCACCTGCTCCCCTCTCCTCCGAGGATCCGTCCTAAAATAACATCTCCAACTCTAGGGACATGGTGGTGAACGACACTCAAGAATGCCTGTTTGCGTTAACCTCGATGCTTGTATGTGGTCTCTCGTGCTATCAATGCAAGTTATTGGCGCGTTTACCCGTATCTGACCGGCGTGCTCGTATTGTGCGTCGAGTTTCCTTCATTCCCTGGAAACTTGATTGGATCATGTAGCACACCAAATCAGGGCCTTGGGGATTTCTGGTGGTTCTTAAGCACCCTAAATGACATGACGAGGAGGCGTCATTCAGCATGAAGGCATGGAACGATAGAACATCATCCAATGACTAATTCAGTAAATAGAGGGTCAACGCAAACCCGGCCGGGGTTAGAGAGTGGGTGGCCGCTGATGAATCAGGGTGTGCGCGATGGTTTGTTTCATCCACAAAGGGGTATAAGAACCGGACTGGAAATTGCGGCGAATCCCACAGCGCTTGAACACCATCGCCGTCTTTCCCTTGCAAGATTCCTCACACAATGCCTACCTCTGGAAACGCTATTGTATGTCGCGTTCTCTGATATCATGAAACCCGCACTCCAATGACATCCATTCATGAGGTTTGGGCTGGTGACCCTTGGGACATCTGGCTTCGTTCAGCCTCTGATATCGTGAACGAGCAAGCCTCAGAGGAGCATATCGAGAAGAGTGCATGTAGCCATCCAGTGCCTGTGTGTCTCTATTACCGTTGAAGCTTCCCTCTGATGACACCCATTCAAGCAGTCGCCTCCTAGTGCCGATTGGGCCTCTCCAACTGTCGACGAGCAGGCCTTGGGGGACGCCTAGAGTAGCCAAGACCTATGCTACCGAGTGCAATAAAGCACGCATCGTATCACCGTTGTCTTTGAGAGTACCTGTAGCCCCGTAGTCATGTATCCATGTTGATCCTGTAAATACCGGTTGTTGCATTCCGGCCGCGTTCAGCGTGAACCATCACGAATCATTTTCCAACCCCCTAATGTTATCAGCGAATCGTATTTCAACGGTGTCCAACACATGAAACCTGAACTAAATTGGTGGACTACTAGGTGAAGGGTGTTTCGTGGAAAGGGCAAGGTTGATGACGATGTTTGAGTGCCCGAATATCCGCCCGTGAGTACTCAATATCCATACGTATAAAGAGCATCGTATTTACCGGGTCGGACGAGAACGAGGGTGGGACTATCGTGAGCGGTTCATGTTCACTGTAGACATTCATTCACAGTGAATCAGTGAAATATACGTAGCTGGTGCATCCTCGAACTCGAAGGATCTCCAACCTTCAAGTTAGAGAAGCGGGCGATCTGACGAACAAGTTTCGCCAAGGTCCTCATCCTACTACAGTACCTAACTTCGTTCTCCTCGTGGCCGTCCGAAGTTTGGCCACAGCAGGGCTCGTTCAGGCTGGCGTTGAGTCGTCGCCTCAAACTTTCAAGTAGTCGGGGGTACAACTTGTAGTTCCTTCAAAAAAAGTTTGTAAGTGACGAGCTTTTCGTGCAGTAAATGAGGTCGCAGGACAGTCTCAGATATAAGAAAGCTGAGGGTCATTCCCACTTGTCAAGCGGGTCGTATTCATTAAATCAGTATAATTTTTTTGTATCATTGACAATTCAATGCAGAAAAGATGGATACCGCAGGACGAGACTCACCTAAATGCCACACGAGACTCTTGCTCCCGGGGACAAGAGAACTCATGGAAAATTTGATGAGTATTGGAGCGGAGACTCGTTTTCTGGCTTCGGGTCACCTTGTCCCGATCAGCCGGTCAACGATTCAACTTTGATGCTTTACCAGCCAGGAAGGACTAGAAAGCGATCGCGGGATTAGCTTCTGGGTACCTGTTCGTCTGTGGCATGGTCTCAGTGATCCAAAGCCTCAATATCCTTGCCTCGCAGACCTCGGAATGCATTGACGAGGAAAGATTTTCCGCCGCTGGACACACCAGCGACGGAGTGACGGCAAAGTGGAAATAATCTTCCTCGTAGGGCGTTACAATGGATCCTTTATGAGGTTTTCAGCCCTTTCCTTCCCCTCGAGCGCTTTCCGCCTCCTCCGTAATTGTGTCAGCAGCCGCTTTTCCAGCCTCTGCTTTGATGCATTCATCATCAACAGCTCAATATCCACTCTCTGCATCTTCCTTCGCAGATGACGTTACCTCCCAACACAGTCACATCTTATGCTTGGCGAGCCACTCTAGACAGGTTCCTTGAGCCTGCAGAAGAGCAGGAGATGGCGGGAAATAAAGAGGTGGCTACTGGCGACAAGCTTGAGACTGCGATTGGTATTTGCTTATTCTGTCCATCCCACGTCCGCTGACTTTCTCTCCGTCACGCAGCCATCGGCTACAGTACGAATCTCATCGCTGATGACTCAAATGTCATCATCATTCGCGGTGGGGATGCTGGACCTTCCGTTTACCAGCAGATGGCCAGGGTTGTCGAAGAATTCTTCCCGGGTACTGGTGTTCTGGAGAAGGAAGACATCGCCGATGTTGCGCCTTCAGATTCCGGTCCGTATCCATTACGCCGTCTAAGTATTAGCGCCCCCTCCATCGTGGGCGAAGGAAACGGTACGCGGCCGGGGGGATATGTGCTTGTCATTGATGGCACGGCGTTGGGTTATGTGGGTACTTCATGCACGGTTGGGCTCTGAACGCTTACGCCTGGTCTAGGCTTTTGCTGACGATCAGAACAAGTAATTGCTGTTGCGCCTCGGGACTCGATGTGAAGGCGTCATTTGCTGTCGTGTCTCCCCTCTTCAAAAAGCCCTTGTTGTCAAACTCGTCAAAGATGGCCTTCGCGTAATGACTCTCGCGATCGGTGATGGTGCCAATGATGTCAGCATGATCCAAGCTGCTGATGTTGGAGTCGGCGTTGCTGGTGAGGAGGGTTTACAGGCTGTCAACTCTTCCGATTATGCTATCGCCCAAGGACGTTGTCCCATCAAGGGAATGTGCGGCACCTCATCATATTTGTCTTTTTTTGAACAGTTTCGATTCCTCAAACGACTGCTTCTCGTCCACGGTCACTGGTCTTACGCGCGCAATGGAACCATGTAGGTTATTTTCCCTTCATCGATCCAAACGCTTCGTGACCCTGGCACGTTGCAGGATCGTCAACTTCTTCTACAAGAATATTGTGGCAGTAGGAGCGCTATGGTGGTTCCAAATCTATTGTGGTTGGAGTTCGGCATAGTACGTCCATCCAGTCATGACCCTTGCTCAATCCCGAAACTCACACCCCATAGTGCCTTTGAGTACACTTACCTTCTTTTCTGGAATTCATCCTGGACCCTTGCTCCTGTGCTCGGTATTGGCCTTTTTGACGGCATAGTTGGTACATGGCTTTGGCTACTTATGGCATTTGTCTTACTCGCCTTCAGATACTGATGTTCTTATGGCCTTCCTTGAGCTGTACCGATATGGTCGCGAACGAACGTGGTTCACTTTGAAGTTGTTTTTCATCTACACGATCGACGGCGTCATAGTACAGGCATGCTGTGTTGGTTCGCAGATTGCTTGGTGCTGACCACTCTTTTAGTGCCTGTAAGTTTAAGGTCAGCAATCGTTTCGGGCACGCCATCTTGCAGACGATCTTCAATCGCAGTGGCTCCTAGCAGACGAAGATCTCTTTCCATCTCGTCGCTCACATCTTCCACTTTCCTCTCCCGATCTTCGAGCGCAGTGGAAGCCTCATGATATCGTTCGCTCCAACCCTCGTACTCATCCTCTGAATGCGAAAAGATGAATATATGAGAGGGATGAGTGAGCTGTACGTACCCGGTATGACCTTGTAGGCCAAAGTGAGCGTCCTCAACCCCGCGTTAGCAAAATTGTCAAGATGCTTCTCAGTCGTTCGCTTGAGCTCGTCGCCACCCGACTTCAATCTCTCAAAAATGACACTATCGGCCCCCTTTGTCAGGAGGAACAGCCGAGAATCGTGCCCGTTGTTTGCGTACGATGACGCTCATGCGCTTACGAGCACTTGTGAACTCGAGGATGTCGAGTAACTCGTACCATTCTATTTCCTTTGAAAACGGCGTCTGGAGCATGAACATCTCCCTATCCCGGCCGCGGAAGACGAACCCGACGTCCGCAGCTGTCTGAACGAGAGCCGCTTCATCGGGTGACTGAGCCTTGTATTCAATGGCACCAGTCTCCGGATCGATAGCAGTAAGGACAGTATGCCATAATGCCAGGACGGAGAAAAAGCCATTTAGTGCACGGGCTTGCGCCTCGTTCTCGGATCCGGGTTCGGCGTTAACAGCCCGAGCCAAGTCCTGCCTCAGCTGTTGGTCACTGAAATGCCTAGGAGAGCTTGACGACTCTGGGCAGGTGGATAGAGTGTGGGTCGATCGTTGGGCTCGCAGCAGAGGGGGATCCCTGGGAGGTAGAGCCGAACGACGAGTCGCGGGTTATGTGTTGAACTTCGCCGGCCGGCCGAGCAAGGAGGGTGAGATTAACGAGACTGGAAACGAGTAAGCATGGTCTCGAGGGAGTGGAAGCGAGGAACATACACTTGAGGATACTCTGCTGCGCTTGCCTGGAGTACCACCAGCGATCTTGGTGTCCACGCCAGTGAAGAGGACGATCCCGATGGCCCAATCAGTGTTCCTGCATCCTCCTCGCTCCTTCTGAGCCTCAGGCTGGAGAGTGGCTCGCTTCACCACCTCCATTTGGACCACCATATCTTGCCTGATCTCTTCCGCAGCCTGTGCAAAGTATAATCAGTGAGATCGGGGGGGGGGACGAGCATTGCCCATTGCATGCCTGTGGCAGTGGAGGGCCAACGTTCTGAGGCACACTCAGGCGCCTCGATTCTTTCAGTCCAAGGTGAGCGCTTTGGTTCGTTTAGCTTCGCCCCTTTACTTGATACTCGTCACTTTCAAGTTCTTTCTCTAGACTTGACCTGCACGAATCCAAGGATGCGACAGCAACATTCGAGTTACTACCCGGTTTGAGGTTTCTGGAGGATGTCACTATCGACGTTCAATTATCGGGTGAGTTTACCACCTATATATGGCAGCTCTCATGAGGAGGGTGGGTATGCGGTTCGTGAGCATTAGCACTGTGGAAAGTCCTCCCGGACGTCACAGCTCCCCCCCCCTTGGGAGTCTGGTAAGGCTAATCACTCACGGATAAATAGAACTAACACTTTTACATTGAACAGCATACA
>JBBPSC010001328.1:0-10525 GCA_038093395.1 Baorangia bicolor | reverse complement strand
TCGAGGTCTTCGGGAATGATGGAATCAAGGTCGACAGTGCGACGTACATATGCTTCGTTGTTAACTCTAGTACCGGAAGCGGAATGACAGCAGTCAAAGATGACACTCTATACATCGTGGTCAGCATACAAGGAAACGGGTCATGGTATAGCACTTGCGATGTTATCTCCTCTCGCTTTGGCGATATCCTCGATCAAACCGCCGATCGTGCGATCAGGAAGCGGGTAGACGCCAGAATCTTCATAATCCTGAGGAAGTAAGCACTGGATCTTGATCTCAAGACCCAACGGATCCCAGACACTTGGAGCGGGGAGTTCTCCCCCGTGTCCAGCGTAGAAGATCACGATAGGATCCCCGTCCTTGATCCGCTGATCGCTCCGCAAGTCCTTGAAGGCTTTGATTATCGCATTACGAGTGGCCTTGCGGTCAAAGAGTGTGCGGATATGATCTCCGGGCACCCGGAGGACTTCTTCCAAATACGCCTTCATTGCTTTTGCGTCGGCAACTGCCCCATGAAGCTTCCTGCAGTTGGTGTAGTCATCAATGCCAATTATCAATGCGAACATGTTTTGTTTGGACTTGCTAGAATGACCCATTGTTGAGTGCATGTCGGTAGAGGATAACGCACAGCTTGGAAGGCGCTGAAGGAGGTAACACGGTTGGCGGTCTGACATCACAGGGCGAGATCAGTGGCGCGGGAATCACTCTACACCCGCGTGGGCGGGAGATGGAGAGAATCGTCCGCACGGTGGAAAATATACACCAGACGTCGAAGGAAGCTGAAGGAGCCTCCTATGCTTGGAAACAGCTGCAACCCGGGTCGAGGAGCACCGGGACGTTGCCCTTTAAGACCAGCACGAAGTTGGAAACCATTCGGAGGGTTCTAGTATACCGTTAACAACAAGTAACAACACGGTACGAAACGCCATGATCACCCGTGGCTCTACCCTAGTCAAAGCTCCTCATGCCCGTTTCTAGTTGTTTGGTTTTAAAGGATATGATTTTAGGTGAACATTTCACATATGTGCACACCACAACATGGCAGCATCCACCTGGGAATCTCTCGGTAGTGAATGAGAAACATGGACGACATGGAGATCACACACCTTCTTCGATGCAAAGTTGCCTTGCATCTCATTGTGCATTCGGAACAAACCCCATCATGTTGTCGAGGTAGACAGTGGGCTCAAATGACACGCCGTTCTCTAAGTATCTTACTAGTAGTACATACTACACTCGAGACGTAACAAGACAAACAACGTCACAAACACAACGCCAAAACGCGACAAACAACATCTTCCACCTCAATGCATCAATGCCCCTCTTGGCTTTCGCAACGACTCTGCAATACCCAGGAATGTCTCCGCGAGTTGGACCTAGCGTGGTGAAAACCGAAACTCAGTTAGTATACATGTAGCCGAGACATGCGCACGCACCGTATCGAGCGCTTGCGTGTACGACGAGAGGACAGTCGCAGTAACTGGCGCGAGTGGATCCCTCGGCGCATTATTCTGCGCATCACGTGCAATGTCGGCCATGCGGCGCAGGTATGTTGAAGAACCGTCCGGACCAAACGACACAGCATGGAACGACACCGCTTTTCTGCGTTTGCAAAAGAGAACGTCCGTCAGCTCAATCGATATGATGTGCAAATGACAACGTTTACCCGAGTCGGACGGCCGTGCGGCACAGATCCTGCATGATGTCGTCTCCAATACTACATTCACCATCAGAAAGGAAAATGATGACCGGGGATCTATACCGATAGGGTTCTGTTGTCAAAAGGAAGGGAGTGAACGAAGACAAGACGTTACCTTTCCGTGCTCCAGCTTTGCTCCATGATCGCTTGCGTTCGTTGAATGGCAAGACCAAAGTTGGTGCCGCCAGTCGTATTAAAACGGAGGAGAGTATCTAACAGCTGATCTGGTGTGCTCGCAAAATCATTCACAATCGGGGTTGCGACAGTATGATCAAACAAGAGCACACTGTATGCGTCTCGTCGTGCTGCATTCGAGTTCGCGATTGCCGCTGCACGTGCTGTCCAGAAACTGTGTAGCGACGAGAGTACAGCGCCATATCGATTGTTTGAGCGAGTACTGATTCGAGGAGTCGCCGGTGTATTGGGGAGCGGCTTTCGATCATTCAAACCCATCGAACCGGAGCTATTCATATAAGGATAATAGTCAGTAAATCTACCCTAGATGAGACCAAACTAAACTTACTGATCAGCGACGAAGATCCTGTCAAAATCAAATCAAGTCAATTTCTCTGACCACACGCACGCATGCTGATGGACGGACTCACACGTGGAAGGCTTGTTGCATCACGACAGGATTCCTGCATGCGAATTGATGCCCGTCCTGTGAGATATGACCCACCCCCGCGGGTGCGGTGTTGGGATTCAACGGCGCATGGAAAAGGGGCAAGACACAGTAAGAAGGCATAGCTGCACCACCGCCAGCAACCGTGTGTTCGGGTCCTATCGATCATGTTCGTGAGATAATCCCCGGGCTACAAAACGACCTCGGAGACCAACAACATACCTCTACACATGGCATCACTATCAACGAGTGTCAACCGTCGGTCTTCGCTAAAAGAAAAACCCAAATGAAAGCGTACCATTTCCCAAAGTTGGTTTGCTCTTCTCTCGAGTATGGGTCCTTGAAACCTGTCCAGGGCAATTCAGACAGACGATCAGCCAACATGAATATACCCAAGCCCAGGCCTCACTCACCACTGCGCTTCCAGAACAGACCGTGTGTGAGCACGTCCTTTGCTCGATCGGGATCAGGCTGTATCTTCCTCGTCAGGTGCTGCAACTCGTCGTTACCAGTACACGCCGCTTCATCGTCCGCGCGACAATAGTCAATGTGGACATGCCGCCCCATCGCCGAGCAAACGAGGTTACACATCATCGGTGCACCTTCGTCATTGGTGGAGAACTTGCGCCCTTCAATTTCTAGCGGTACGTCGTCCGGCCCATCCATGGTCCAGCGGGTACGCGACATGGACCCATGGCGTGTCTCGTGCTCTTGTTGTGGATGACCTTTGGGCAAGTCGTCAGCATGCGGGAGAATGCTGGGTCCGCGCTTGCAACTTACCAAGAGGTAATGTGCAAAAGTAACTGCAGTTTTCGCATCTAAAAGACTGTGAGGGAAAGAAGTGTGTACAGAACCTTCGACAGCCATACCTAGCTTCGCAAAAATGAACGACTTTCTTGTCCAGGCTGTGGTTATGAGGTCCCCTGTGCTTCGTAGCGCCCGGCGGAATCGGTTTGACGCATTTCAAGCGTTTCGCAACTGTCATACAGGGGCATCGTCAGATCAATGTAGGAAGGCTTACAAGAACTCAAACGAACCCTGAGAATACTGCAAGAAGGATCAGTGTCAAAACAGACGTTCGAGACCGGACAACATACCTTGGTATACTGGAACGTTTCATTTCTGCCCGTAAACGTCGCCTCGATAGAGTGCGGCGCTGTTTCGATCTCGCATATTCCCGGGGTAGCACAAACGGCAGTACATAAATGTTCTTGTCTGCAGTTCGCCTATCAGGGTCAAATGTTACCACTGCTTCAACATCATACGCACCCGCATAGATGTATCGCACTAGAATCGAGACCATGCATGTGGTCTTGGTTTGCACACAGGCGTTTGCACAACTCACACTGAATAGAGCAGAATCGGGCATCACATTGATGGAGGGCATGATCGATGTCGCTTCAAACGTGCATGAGCGCGTGCAAATCAGTAATACTGCCACAAGGAAAGAAACTAACCTTGGGATTCGGCATGTCCCAGGACACGAATATACACTCCCGTCAACCAGTTGAACGTTGGACAGATCGCATGGCTAGAAAGAGTGTAGCGCTTCAGAACGAACATACACAAATGTTTAAAGCGGTCAGCAGTGGCTCACCTTCCCACATGCGTGGACGGGAGCTGCGCAGAGATGCTCCTCGTCGGGGTGATCAATCACCTTTTTTCCGTCAGAGTCAGATCGTACCTCGAACAAACGCACATACCTTTGCGCATACGTCCAAACATCCATGCCTTCCAGAAAACTTGCATGGTTTCCCGCACAAATGCTGGTTCGCGACGCATCTACAAAGGAATGTGTGCCGCTGCGTGCTCAGCCAAAGAAACGAACACGTACATGTGCTTCCCCGCGTGGCCAGCACTATCGAATCATACTCAGTACCAGACGTACGGCATCGTAATCTAAGCATCACCCACCTCATCGTACACGGCCGGTGCTCTCCCTGCTCGAGCGCCAAACAGAAATCACACTCGTGCACGCACACATGGTCGGACTGACAGTCATGCCCACCCTCGTGCACCCGACTCTGTACACAGCGCAGCTGACACCCCGCACACGTCAATCCACAGAGTTGGACGTTACCCCTCAAGTCCACGATCGAACTCTCAAAGTGACGTTTCAACTCGTCGATGCGCGCGTGGCTTGCGCCACCACCACCTACTGCCTGGAACCGCGAGAGGTTCTGATCCAGCCATTCGCGTACGTGGGCGATCCGCAAGTCCACGATCGTCTCGAGATGCTGGGTCAAACCTGCAATCCATTCGTCTTCGATGGTGTATTGGCGGAATGCATGGTCCTGCCAGGCAGTCCGAAGGACTGTCAGCATGCGTTCGCGGGACACAGACTGATCGCCCCCACCCCCAATGAAGAGTTGGTAGGGTGTATCTGGCAGGTCGACTGGCATGTCTGTATCCAGATTCTACGCCAACGAAGTCAGTGTCGTAGCCAGCACAGGGAGTAGGTCACGAGCGCAGGTTCACCTTCAGAAGCTCGCGCTCTGGGTCGATCTCCGCATATCCAAAGGCAAGCGCATTGGCAAGGAGCGTTGAAATCAGTTGTGCACGATGAGATGCCATGGTTTCTAAACGCGACACTCGTCACATAGCACAGCGAAGTAAAACGCGTAGCCTCTTACGAGACATAGCACCCCAGTCATTCGCCTTGAACACGTTCACGAGTCAGCAAGACATATGATATCCTTTTCTTCCGAGGAACCACTCTCACCTTCAACTTGGCCATTAACGTCTTCATCAAGTGCAAAAACTCCCCTGCCGAGCGATGCGTGACCACCTGCTGATCCAACCGTCGCTTCAATGCAGGAAATAGCTTGTAAAACTCCTTCGATTCAATGACCGGCCTGTGTGGGGGACCAGCGAGTGGTGAATTTCGTGAATTATTTGGATTTGTTCAAGCCCGCCCAGTCCTTACCATGGAATGATGTTCAGCTTCCCGGCATGCAGCCGAGAGATGAAATTCGCCTCTTGCTCATCTTGCACGATCCGTTGGAACTTGAGGGAAAATCTGGGAACGAACAACGCCTATCATGAACGGCTCTATACGAAAACATGACAAGTGACCATCACCCACTCTTTAGCGATCTCGGCCTTGTCTGAGTCGACGACGTCCTAAATCAGAAATAAAAACCCGCCTTAGACGAATCCTGTAGACACAGCTGATGCGGCGCCAACCGCTCGGACATACCTTGATGATGATGACCAACGTCGACTGGAATAATGACGGATTCGCCTTGGGATCCAACACTGTGGAACTCGACTGGAACGACTGAAAGAGCCCAGTAATATCTCGACTGAGTGCAAAGTTGTTGCGGAACAGTACCTGCCGCACGAAAGGTTATTAGTCAACATCTCTACCCCTCCCAGTCCACACTACTTCATCCTACTTACCAAGTTTGAAATGGCAGTGTTGAACAAAACGAGTAACGTGTCCTCTTGAGCGGACCTTTCAATACTGTGTACACCTACCGACAAGAAACGACGCGTGCCAAAATGAGCTATGGAAAGGGTGTACGGAACTGACCTTCAAAATCGAGCGCAACGATTAAAGCATCCTTCGTCGGCGTAACCGACATCCATACTCCCTCTGTCGTCCGCATCGCCGACCCAGCAAATGACGTATCGACGAGATGGTTCAATGCAAAACTCTTCCCGACCGACTGTTCTCCCATCGAGGACACCACCTTGACGGGCTATCGTCGGCACTATCAGTAAACGAACTTTCGTGCTAACGACCGCGACAATACGTACCTTGGACGCCATATACGACTGAAACAACGATTCATACCATCCAAACGAGAGACTATCCACGATGCGGTTCACGTCCGCACCCAACAATGACCTTTCCAGCTCAGGCGAAGACACCCCATCTTTGAGCGGCACGAATCGGTTCTCCTTCGCCAGTGCGAGGTGGATCGGAATCAAGCATAGGAAATCAACGATCCATTCGCCTGCACGGTAAGCTGAGATGTTCCATGCACGATTCTGGGCCGAGTCGAGGCGCTTTCTACCCCCACACAACTCGGCAGCAAAGACGGCAAACGACGCAGCTGAGACCCGAATGGACTTGAGCATATCCCCCGTTGGCTTCTTAGTCGCCCTCTCAAACGTGAGGATCATCTCCGCAAAATGCGGCGCATAACGCAGATAATCACGATCTGTCACGAACACGAGCGTCCGCGCGCTCCGGAGACTTGACGAGGAGATTGTTTCGCGCTGCACTGCGGGCAAGACCGGGAAACGGGTCCAGACTTCAGCGTGACAGTCGATGAGGCAGTTATGTGCTGTCGTATTTCCCCCTGTCCCTGCTCCGTGTCGTGCAGAAGAGCCTCGCACGCCCTTTTCCTTGAAAGTAAACTCGGTAACTTTGCGGGTAATGTCCAACGCATGCGATCGGCATACGTGTGCCTGAAAATCCAGAACGACAACATGCACCGCCGTTCGGGTTATCAACGACGTGATAACAGGACCATTCTCGACCGTGAGCGGGGCTAAGTTGAGCAGAGTTCCCTCCGCGGAGCCAAAGGTACTCAAATGATACGCCGTCACTGCCAAGTCGCTCCCATGGGCTTGTGCAACGAGCAGACAAGCACCATCGGGCGTCGAGCTCACACTATAGGGCACCTGATCGAGCTGGAGTGTGGCAGGTCTATTTATTGTTATTCACATCCCACATCAGCTGGCTTCACGTAGAGTAAAGGAAACAAGATCAGACGCACCGAAACTGAAGCGTCACCAGAGAAAACACCCTCGCCTGCGACTGTGAATCGACAAGGACCAATTCTTCGCTCCCGCTCACAAAGCATGCATGGCGGATAGACAACGCATCGTTGTACCACGGATGCAAGTTGATTGCGCTTCCCAACGCCTGGAATCCGCGCGTGTCGTCGAAAATGAAAATGTGTAGTAGGAGCTGTGAACGAGCAGGATATCAACATTGACAAACGTAGCCGTGGTGACGTAAGCGAACATGTACCTTGTCCGGTGACACAACCGCTAACATCTTCTTCGACTCGTCGTACGCCAACAGAAACTCGTGTCCAATCTTTTCACGATTGAGTGACTTCCCGCGTGTGCGCGCAATCGCGCTGTCCATATCCGCCAGTCGCTCGAGGTAAACACTCAAGTTCCCCGCACGATCGGCGACAACCAACAAGAGTTTCTCTCCTTCAAGTAACTGTGCTCGTCTGCTCGAAACAAAGACAGTGCTCAGCTCAAGTTACACATGTCAAGTGAAGGAATAAAGACGCACACCACGGAATGACCCAATGGCAGTGTGAACGTGTGGTGGAACTTAAACCGCGGTGAAGGGATCGCACTCGCATTCAGTTGCAAGTTGTGCTGATCTTGTGTCGTCAGGTTCATCAGATGTACTGTGTAGATCTCCATTGGGTCTTGTTGCGATGCTCTCGAACCCGAGATCCGAAACGACGTTGAATAAGATAAACCTATCATCCAGTTGAATGCCATCTACGGGGCATGTAAACGACGTCACTGCTCACCATAATACCGCTCCTTTCGAACCTCCTCCACGTTATCAATGGACAACGTATGTCTATGAACAACAACGTCAGCCTTGGGTCACGATCAATGATCAAGAACGGCCTAAAGACGCACGAGTATGCGGTCCGAGTAGACAAATCATTTACATGCTTGATCAGTTTCACTCTCAACTTGTTCTGCTCTTCTCCCGCATTCTTCGCATGCTCGCGCTTGATCCGCTCCGTACACTCTTCCTGTTGTATTCTGTGCACTGCCGGCGTAAGCTTCTTTAGCGTCCTCGTGATGCTGACCTCCAAATACTGATATGCCTTGTTTTTTGCCTCATCCCCCAACACCTTGAATTGCGGGATACGTGGCGCATACTTCTCCACGTCCTGCTCCAGCTGATTCAAAAACTGACTGTCAGAGATGTGCGTTGCCGCCTCTGTCGCCTGGGAAACGAGATTGTCCAGCGCGCCTTCCACGTCGCTCTCCCCCGACGACAACACCTTCCATGCCGACCGGAGACTCGGGGCCCACGTAATCGGATTAAGACTCGATCTCTTGTTGTACGGCTTGCTGCCACCACTACCAGCCCCATTATTCCCTTTCACATTCGCCTTGGCCTGCTTCACATCCCCCTCCAATACTGCTTCCAAGATCCGCAGACATGTCTGTTTATCCAGCTTCAGATGTCTCTTTTTCAAGAGTGGAGCCAGTTCCTTGAACAGACCGAGGCGGTCCTTGGCAGTTCGAAAATCGTTGTCAGAGATATTCTGAAAGTCTTTGCTTAGTTGCTGCATGACTTTGTCATTTGCTTTTGGATATAGCGTCAGGATCTTGGAAAGCGGTTCTGGAATGATCAGGATCAGCACAAATCGATTTCAATCCTAGAAACGAACCAGCACATACCTGGATTATCCACAAACTTCTCTCCTTCGAGCTGATAAGCGAACGCCCCTCGATCAAAGCATCTAACATTTCCCGGAATGAGTGTACGGACAATGCAAACCAAGATGTACCGGACTCACGGATACAGTCCCAATACCTCGTCGAGAATCGCCTCGAATATCGACCTTCGGAGCGCCGGCAGCTCTTTTTGCAGTCTCATGGACACATTAGCAAGCTCCCTCTTCACGTCTGATTCCGATATGTTTTGCACGGCGTTGGCATCATGTTTCCACCCCCTGCATTCCTCCGGAAACTGTTTCTCGAGCCCGGAGCGAACCAAGATTCTTAAGGCCTCACCGTCCAATTGCTCGCTCAGGCGGAGGCAATCGGATGTCCTGTCGACCCCAAGAAGGCAAGTAGTGAGCGTGATCCCATGAACAAAGAGGTGCACTTACAACAGTCCATCGAGTTGCAAAGCCTCGATCGAACGCCCTTTAATAAAGTTATCCTGAATGATCCTCGCCTCTCGATGTTCCACCGTCATGAAACCTTGCGTGGTCTCGCCAAAGAGCAAAAACGGTGTGATCGGTGCAGGTTTCGTCGGATCCGGATCTTCTGTGGGCACTTCTGGAAGCGCAATTGCCTGCGAAACACTCTGAAATTGCAATGCCATATGCCAGATTTGTCAGCCGAGACGACGCCAATGCACAAAACCAGGATGAATTGACCTTGAAGCCTTCGCGGACTGTCACGGACTCTTCCTGCTCATTAGTCTGTGCGACTTCGAAAGTGAACATTCGGTCCGATTCGTCTTGATCGATGTCAAGCATATCCTTATCCTCATCGTCGCCGTCATCCTCATCTTGCTCGCTCAAAAGGATGGTTTGCGCGTGTTCGGGTGAAATTAGAGACACGACTTGATCACATATCTTTGTCAGGTACCTGTGCGAGATGGATTCAGACATTGGTCATCTCGGATGGGATCAATGTGAACAAACCTCATAAACGTGACGCGATTGCGACGAACGGAAGACGCCGCAGAGTCGTCCCAAGTTGTTTGCTCGGGCCAGTATAGAACAAATATTTGATGAGCGCCTCCGGTTTGCTCCGGTGTTGTGATGATGTACAAGCCTGAGCGGAGGGCCGGTTGCGCGCGTCCGTGTGTATCAGAATCGACGAGAAGCTGTGCCGCACTGTCAAAATGGGGTGTCAATATTACAGAAGAAGAACAATGCCAGAAGGATGACATACATGGTCTCGTCGATAGCGGCAAGTTGTAATAGAAATCGAACGATTTCCTCTTTGCTCCCGTAGACGCCGACAGGTTTGATAACATACTTGTCAAGGACCTTGAAGTTGACCTTGGTCATTGATACGTATGCACCCGGGCAGACATTGTTTATGAATGCCTCGAGCGAGCTTTGGGATATGATGATCTTATCGACTGATACAAGATCAACAATGAAAACAAGCGCGCCGATCTGACTAGGATACTCACCGAGGCCACCACTACCCTGCTCCGAGATAAGGTCGAGGATGCGATACATGCCTTTGATGGAATAGGCCAAGTCTAATTCATCGCGCTGGAGAGGTGGAGCGTCTATATCCATCTATCGATCCACGATCGGATTCAAGATCCTAGCTGAGTTGAGTTGAATGAACACACCTGATCACCCAATGAGTTGTCTTCCTCAACGGACTGGTAGAAACTTTCGTCGCCATCAGAGCCAACTCCATCCATGATAGGGCGTGCATCAATAGATATCAACGGAGGAGAAGGCGTCGACTCAGAATCAGACCCAAGGTCAGACTCAGTATCC
>JBBPSC010001327.1:0-10528 GCA_038093395.1 Baorangia bicolor | reverse complement strand
CAAGCTTGTGAGGACCCATTCAGATAAGGTGTCATCGTCATCGGAGGCGGCGTTTCAGGCTGAGGGTGAACAATGGTTGGTTGTCAACTCGGTTGAAGTCCCCCGTCGTCGAAGGACGAAGGAGAGAGCGGAAAAAATAGAGAGGATCGAGAAGCCTTCTTCACGAGCATCCCGTGAGAGGGAGCGAGAGAGAGATCGCGAGAGAGAGAAGGAGAAGGAAAGAGAGCGGGACAGGGACAAGGAGCGAGGAAGGGACGAAGAGCGTGAACGCAGGCGGAGGCATGAGAAGGCTGCTCAACAGGGAGATCAAGACCAACGTCGAACCGCTAGCCATGCGAGGGTGAAATCACCACCGGTCGACAAAACGGACTCTGGTTCTCTCTCAGGGCGGCCTGGACGGGCTCGTAGTCTCGATACCCCACAACGTCCAACTCTAGTTCAACCTCTGATATTCACCCTGCAAGACGAGCCTCCACGTCTCTATAAGAGCGATGATCGGCCGCGGGATTCCATCCATCAGGGTCACTCCAAGTCTGCACGCCCCGGGCCAAGCCCAATCGTGACGGTTGCGCGTGTTGATCGCCTGCCATCCATGTCCGCCCGGCCAACATCCGAGTTGACTTCGGCAGCCGATATGAATGCACTCAAAGCTCGTGAAGCTTGGGAGATGGATCGGCTATGGAAGGGTAGGAGCATGGTTCAAGGTCAGCCGGAGACTAGCGTTATTGCCTCATCCTCCAGCATGGAGTCCAAGGCTGCCAATAACGAGACAGCTAGAGATGCCTTTTCAATACAAAGTTTCGCCCATGGATCCAGTCACACGTCATACGTCGTGCAACCGTTACAAGCGCACCCTATACCAGCCAGCGTGTTCTATGCTAACATGCCATCTGCTCCTCCACCGATCATCTATGCTGCTACCCCTCCATATGGGCAACCGCATCCTTCATCTTCGAAGGACTACACCACGTATCAATCACTACCAAACTCTTTCTCATTTCCTTCCAAGGACTCTTCGGTGGACCCACAAACCCGCCGCAACCCTTTACCCGCTCCTCCGCGCGAATCGAGGTATCAACCTGCCCATTTACCAGTCCTGACAGATAGAAGCAGTGGATCTGCTTCAGAATACTGGGGAAAGTACGCTAACATGCCGTCTCACTCATGATATACCCACTTCAATTTCGTCGTTCGCAGGATGCATTGCACCATTTCAATTTCACACTCACTTAGATTCACGTACACTCACGATATTCTCAATTACCACTGCCTCTTCAGTTACATTCTCTTCGTTCTGGTGTTGTTCTTTCCTCCGGGTGTTGCTTGCATTGTTATTGTTGTTCTCTTCTTTTTCCTCCCTTCACTTATTGCCTTGGACTCCGGACCACTACCGTGTAACAGCTCACTCTAAACCTTAACGAGAGCGACAACATAATCAGATCAATATCCACACTGGTAGTACAGCAACGAAGTTCATTTACTAAGCGCCTAATGTGTGATTCGTATGGCGATGTTCATGATCAAGTCACTTGTAAACCCCACTGTGCCCCGCTGTTACCAGTAAAAACGATCAGTCTGGTACAAGTACAAAACTTCCACATGAATGATAATACAAAATATGCAAATTGTGCCATGGTTGACCATGCTGTAATAAATGGATCATCGTAGAAACGGGTATTGGCAAAAGGATGCTGTCTGCAAAAACAATTGTCACGACGAGTACGCACGATAATCCAGAGGAAATTCTGGGGCAGGATAGTCATCCCACTGACGTTCACCACTATCAAGGAAGCGACGTAGCCTGGCGACTTGTGATGAGAGATACATGAGGATGATCTGCATCTTGATGTCGAGCTTCAGTTTTAATATTTCTTCACATGTCCGCAATGCTTGGGCTCGCGTCGCTACAAACATGTTGCCCGAGAAGCCAAGCTCTTTGAGGCTATCGATCATTTCTCCAAACTCCGAGCACCAGGCAAGAACGCCGAGCTGTTGTGCATGTTAGTCTGGGGCAAATCGTAACGTGGAGCGCAGACCTGGCCATATTGCTTGAACCGCCCATATAACACGTTTGGCGCTGCCTTGAGGGCAAAGTCAAACGCCTCATTCTGGTTAATGACGTCTTCGTCTGGTATATAGGGCTGAACAACTGGTTGGGGCTGAAAGAAGTCAGTCCAAGTCCATCCAGGGAACATGACCTTTACCTCGGGTCGTGGAGGAGGTTCTTGGAACCACTGATGCCCAGAGTAGTCCACTTCACCGCCGAAATCGACGACGTCAAGGTTCTTCCCTGTATAGTCCATTGCAGGTCGCGAAAACGAGTTGAGTATACCGGACTGGATGAAGAAAGCCTCGAGGAGTAGGGCAAGGTCTTTAGGAAGTGGCGACTGTTTAGATAATGGAGACTCAGATTGTTTGGAAGGTATGAAAATAGTCCGATGATCCGAATTTCCACTGGATGGAGTGACCGACTGTAAGAATGAAGTTAAACGCAGGACTGAAGACGTACCAGGTGACGGGGGACGCAGGTGCTTTAACAAGATGGAATTTTGGAGCGTTAGATAACTGGTTACGAGCGGAGAGATCCTGCAGGCAATCAGTAAGGAGGAGTGTATCTGACCGGGAAAATGACCTTATATATCGGGTTGAGGGATGTCCTAGACGCTTTAAAACAAGGTTGATGATGAGTTCGAGGGCTAGATGTGCGAGATTTCTTGAGTCTTGCGATAGAATGCCGGTGGCGCTCAACGGAGATCTGACTAATGTTTGATAACCGGCGACGGAACTGTGGCGAAGGTGATGGAAGCGCGGAAGCAAACGCAGTAGTAGGGGTGGTACTAGAAGTAGGGGAATAAAGCGTGCTCTCAAGTGGTGTGGGTGATGTTACGAATGACCCTGTGTCTGATTCTGGGCTTTCTGGGCAGACGTTTGTCAGGAGGGGCTGTAGTATTGGCCTGGAAGACGAAGCGGTTGACCGGCGCGACTGCGGAGGTGGGACAGGAATGAGCGGTGGCGGAATGGGTAGTGGATGCGGCGAGTCGGGTGCGAAGAGCGCAGATGGATAGAATGTGGTGATCTCGGGGATCTTGAGGTGATCTGAATCACTGAGAGCGGAAATGCGTGATGGAGGAAAGGTTGTAGATATCTCGGACGGATCAAGATGGTTCACGTTCCGACTGAGCCAAGAGGGAGATGGAAGCAGGAATGACGATCTTGCGGAGGAGTTTATCAAAGAACTCCTTACCAACGAAGATGGAGACGCAGTGAGCTCTGACGGATTCACAAACTGGTAGTGAGCGACGGGAGACACGTCACGGCCAAGTCCCGCTGGTGCTGAGTGCTTCCTCCTGAGTGGTGGCGGTATAGGGACAGGAGTAGGGGAGGACTCTTCGGGCAATGAGGATATAGAAGTAGGAGGTGACGAGTCACTCTCGATGTCACCGGCAGTGAAAGATAGGGAAGAAGGATGAGCGGGAAGCTCCGGTACGGGAGGGACGGGAGGGTTAGCTGGACCGCTGGATGCAGAATTGGAATCAAAGTCACGGTTGCGATTCCGGCGTTTCTTACTCCTGATAGTGTCAATGGACGAGGCGTCGACAGGATGGGATACAAACGAATCACGAAGGATTTGTGAAAGAGACTTGAAACGCTTCAGAGAACCAGCAAATTTATGTCTTCGTTTCACGCGTGTCGATGAGTGTTCGGCGTGGGCAGCTGGTGTGACTGAAACTGGAGGTCCAGGCTTCGTATCAGGCTCTTCTTCGGTAACGTCCTGGTCTGCAAGTACGGCGCAGCTACCTGAAAGTGTATCGTACTTGACGGACGAGGATGTCGATGCGTCAAGCGCGGAAGACTCGGGAAGTTGAGTGGGAGTGTCGGATGTTATAGAAGCACCTGGTGCAGATGTCTCGGGAGTGGGAATATGAGTTGGTGGTTTCGGAAATGCGAGGCAAAGGTCAGATTCGTTGGTTGCGGTGCGGGTGCGGGATGAGGATGCCCTGCTATCTGTAAAAGAAGAGAGATGGATTGATACTTTGGATAAGTTCTTGAGACGGAAAAGGGTGGACTTGGTGCGAGAGAGTGACGGTTGGGGTGGTGTGGTTATTGAAGAGTCGCAGAGGGAAGACGGAATGTGATCCTCGGGAGTGTGAGAAGAACCCGGGGGAGCAGGACAGTCACTAGAGGGATGAGGTGGGACGTCGTCGCTGGCAATGAGCTCGAAGTCACCACAACCTTCGTCAAGCGGGGGTGCCTCAGGTTCCTTTGCAGGCGCAGGCTGCTTCTTTCCAAAGAGACGGGAGTTGGTTGTCCGAGGGAAAGCGCGAGCCAAGAGTCGGGAGGGATCGAAGGAGTGAGTCGAGCTGCGCAGGGAGCCACGAAGGCCGCGAGGTAGCTTCGACTGAAGAAAGTTCTGCGCGGACGTGGTGTCTTGTCAAGTCCTCGAGATACGGACTTGAGAAGAAGGGCGATGCACAAGGCGCGAGCTTTGAACGAAACGGGGGGCTGTAAAGCGTGACTTGTGCGTGTCAGCCAGGAGTTTTGGATCTAATGAAAGGGGGATAGCAAAGTCCTATCGCCTGCGCACCGTTGACCTCGTGTCCACAAATTCGTTAGTTTTTGTGCGTCTCCCTCGAGGCCATCCCTCAATATATGATCGATTGATTACGTAATCACCGTATCAGCCTCACCCACTCCAACCACCGCAGGACATTCGTCTTCCAGTCATCCTCGAGATTGGGTTCCAGTGACCCACGGATATCAATATACACCCCCATCATGATCTCAAAACCCTCAGCCCTATCGATTCGTGAGATCCCATCTCTATGTATCGGCCGCCAGGTCACCACCCAAGTTATGGCTACATCTTATCGACCCTCAGTTGGGACAGTGACCACGAGCAGACTCGGCATGCCAGTGTGGCATACATTCTCCCCATGTTGGAATAGACGGCCTTATAGCGGCCCGCTTAAATAAAGAAGTGTATCCCTGGGCATGCAGCCAAGCGTCTCCAGGCGGATAAGAGGTAACGGGAATCAGATCGGTGCGGTTTCCCTCGAGTTGTGCTATCATGGCTGCTCGCAGGTGATCATGAAAGACGCATGCATCGAAGCGCTCGAAGCAGAACAAGGCAGTATTATTAACAGAGTCGTCGTCACTATGGCCTCCATCCCGAGTGTGCTGTCCGTCGAATGCTTGTCACACCAATGGGAGCATGGAACACGGTTTATGTAAAAGTACAAAATCTTTTTGCCAGCGAAGCAAAATATACCGGAGCGAACAACCAAGATAAAACACGGATCCACTCATCCCAGCAAATTCTGTCGTTCTCCAACTTCTTCCGCTCCCAGCAGATCAATGTCGGCGGCTGAGGAAGAAATCAAGCGACGCATCAACGGAACTCTGCGAAGAGCTATCCTCCCCTCCGTCAGCATTCTCGTGGCTCCACGGTTTGACCACGTCACTAGGAAGTTGCTGGCGACACCTCCACCCATCAATGCCACCAGGAAGACGATCACCGAGAAATCTCCTCTCTTGGCGTAAAGCGTACGGTTCTCGTCGAAGGGGTATGGTACACCAATCGTTCTCATCCAGGAGCCACCACCAATTTGCATGGGCTCACGAATTCCACCACCTCCTATACCACTGACCCCCGTCGAGCCTCCGTCGCACCACAAAACCATGCTGTCAAGTTCGTTTGCTCTGGCTTTCGCCTGTTCCCACATCGCGAGCCCGACTGTAGTGTCCCAAGTGCGAGCAGGCCCCAGGATGAGGGACGGCCGAGAGTCCAAATTCGTGAACACGGTTGGCGATGTGAAATCTAGACATATAGACGAGGTGAGAGGAAGGGGCCGCGTAAAGTTTGGTCCCGGAGCCCAGCCAGGCTTGGTTATGCCCTTGGGGTTTTTCAGCTCCCAGCGAGTGATTACAGGCGGATCGACCGATGGTATCTTTGAAAACGATTCTGTGACTTTTTTCGTTGTTAGAGGAGTAGAAAAGACCAACAGAAAAGTGGCTGCTACTCACATGGCACAAGATTACGTTTGTAATACTGAATTGCTTCATCACCTGGTTTTTGGCCCTTGTGGACGAATGCAAATCCGTTCCTCGTGTGCGCTGGATCGCCTAAAACATACTCATCAAAAGCTACGCCAATGAGAGAAGAGAGCGAGAGCAGTCGAATTCTTGCAAATGCATCCTCGCGCTCCTTCTTTGAGTTAAAGACGACTGCACTTTCGGGCCAAAGAATGACATTTGCTGCATTCATCATGGCTGTGTCTCTGATGAAGTCCTCCAGGCTGGGATGACTTCCGTCCAATGGATTGGGCAAGACACAACCGACCGTGAGCGGTGTGTTGTGAGCAACAACATCGGCTCGAGCGGGTGAGTTATCGGATACAAATGAGGGAAACGTGAGGGTGAGGAGTATTGTCACAAGTGATAGGAGTCCTTTTGATCTGGAAGATAAGAGCGATTGATTGGTGTGCGTATCCAAAGGCTCGTATTCCGAAAAACCCATCAGCCACTGAGCCACAAGCTCAGAACACACCACAGCCCATGCTGCGACAATCCAATCGATTCCGGCTGGACCAGCGAGGGACAGTATCCAACTGTATGAGGAGGGAACAGGGGCTGGCCACCAGTTTAGCAAACGACCGACGGGAGACATGTGTGATGTAACGCTCCAAAATGTCGCCCAGAGCATTGGGAAAAGCGTGAACTGGGCCCAATCGGTGTTCAGTCGACCCTTGAGGCGAATGTCGAGGTAGATGGAAAGTACTACAACTGAGTAGGTCACTCCAGATAGAAAAATCACTGCAGTCAGAGACTCGGTGGGGTTGGAGAGTGCAGTGGCTACCACTTTCCAGTGGGAAAGAGCAGAGCCAGCTGTAACAGAGATCCAAGAGCAAAGCAACTCCCGCCCTCGGGTCTGACGGTGGGCAATCCTTTGCCCATGGATCATTAATACGGAGAGGAGGAGAACCAGGGGGACAAAACTCGGTAAGGGACCCAGAGCCAAAGTTGCGAGCCCAAGTTCTCCTACTGCGAAGAAGGGTGTCGGGTGTTTTGTGAGTATGAATGCCTGCAGTGAGGATTCAGCCATGTTTGCGACAGATGGCAGTCAAGGTGGAAGCCAGGAGGGTGTGAGTTGACCAATATTTATGGCGCGGTCATTTTAGGGTTGTTTGTCGTCCGCGAAGCAACACCATGTATGGCCAATCAGACTAAAGTAAGTTATGTATGCAAGTACACTAGCGCGTAATAATCGATAGCGAGTGACCCCGGCATCTTACAGGATGCCATGACGAGGGATAAAATCTAGCACCAGGCAGACCGGTACAGCAGAGACAGAACAACGGTTCAACTGGTGCAGGACGGATGCTTGATGTGAATAACGCATCCAAGCAGAAAGCAAAGACAAACGCGGGGACTAACGAAACACAGATCAGTTCCACCCCTTTCAAGCCGTACTGATCAAGACACAATCACCCAATATCAGGTAGTGGGGTATTCCCTAAGACACAGGCTGTCCTGCTGTTTCCGGATTCGATGGTTGATGTTCCATAGATGGAGCAAACGGATCCCCGGCGCCGCCCATCAACGGGCCAACTAGCAATGCGTCCCCACCATCCAGCTGGCCTAGAACATGCACGCCCTCGTAAGGCGTACCATCTGGACCAAGAACACTCATGTCCAGCTCCCCGACGTCAACTTGGTTAGCATTCTCATCCACGTCGACGTCGACATTTATACCTGCATCCAACGCTTTGAACGATGCATCGAGTATGTCTGCTCCTTCGTCGACGGTCAGGACAGGTTCGGTTTGCTGGAGTGATAGGGCTGGGGGCGTGGGCGAAGAGGGCTTTGTCTGTGGTTCAGAAGGAACTTCCTGGTTGACGAAATTGGTTTCCGTCGCGTCGTGAGTGGTATCAGGCGCAACAGACGCAGCTGGCTCATCCTGATCCATGTCTTCGTCGCCTTCCACAACCTCGGGCTCATCTGGGAGAGGGGCGAGAGGCTCATCAACTTCTTCCTCGTCATCACTGAATTGCTTGCAGAGGTTCGTGAATATGAGTCCCCCTATGTATCAGTTCGCAAACCTGGGGACACACCTGTTTTTTGTCTGTCTTCACCCATTTATATATCCTCATGGTTGAGCTCGAGGATGCGTTCTCTGGAGTAACCCATGTTTTCTCCCAGCACACGACAGGCTGCATCAGCTGACGCCTGGCAGCCTCTGTCGTGGCAAGGCGCACCCCAATTCTTCGTCTGGTCGCCATTGTCTAGTCGACGGAAGAATGTTCAAAGAAAAGCAGTTGTTAGACCCCAGACACCCCGAATCAGTTGAACATAGCAATCTTATTCCACATCATACAAGAACTATAGAACATCTTTAACATGCGAAACAGTGATCTACCAAGTTTAATCCAATCCCAAAGCATGATTGCATCGCAGTCATAATTTCAAGTAGGTTGTTCAGCCCAACGCAAGACGTCTTCGATGGTCACGACCGGCGATGTGGACTGGTGGAAGCTTATATAAACGTTTTGTGCAGTATGTGTTCGAAGTAGGACCAACCTGTCCCTGCTGGCTCGCATCAGAAGCAGTGTGATGAGATGCAGTGTCGAGAACCGCAGCACGCAGCTCCAAAAGTCGTGCTTCGAGCTCATCGCATTTACTAACAACAAGCAGCCACGTCAGAATGAACGACAAGCTGTGACGAGAGACGTATCGAACGTGTGAATGGAGACTGTCTCCTCACGGCGAAGCTCAAGCTGGCGCTGCATCATGCTTTCGAGATTCCCCCTTGCCTATATTGTTGCATTTGTATTCTCCAACAAGAGTGCACTAAACGAACCGACCTGAACCGGACGCAAGTCGTTTGCGGCAGCCATCAGATTCTGGGCAAGTACAGTGATCCATTCTACATGTCGCTGCCATTCCGGAGGGATGGTAGAGTATGGAGGCGGAGGTGGGGCGAGAATGGCACCTGTGAGATTGGAGTACGTGACCAGAAGAGAGCGGAGGATAGATAATAATGCGGGACGGCGATCTAGTGATATGATAATGAGAGCACGCGGGATGTGGTGTTGAGCTTCCGACTCGCCTGTACTCGGATCGGCTGGATACAGCTGGTGTCCGCCTAATTCAGCCAGTGAGGGAATAGTCTCCTTGACCTTGGGGGACCGTGTTAAGCGTTGCTGGCACATGGAAGCACAGGCCGTACAAACCACGTATCATCGAAGACATTGTAATGTCCCTCTTCAAGAATCCAGTCCACCCTGGGCTTCTCCAGATGAGTTAGGGGCCACGGAGGGATATCGGTCTGGTCGGACAATATGTCGTGCTGGTTCACGGTGCTGATATCGACATCTTGCTCTTTGACACGCTCTCTGAGCAACTCGAGCAGTCTCAAGTTGTGCGCGGTGTAATTGGAATAGTGGGAAGGGGGAGAGGGAAAGGGATTCCTCAGTTCTGTTTCTTCCTCCTCCATGGTCGTTGGTTGAAATATTTTCGTATTTCAATGTAAATATTAATTTAATTTATTCGTTCCAAAAGCGAGCAACTCTTTAGTCCACTCTCCTTCAATAAAATGGTGCGCCGGATCGCGTCGCAAGTGCACAAGCAGGTCTCCCGGCTCATGCAAGCAAACTACATTCGCGAGGAGCCTGTATGGTACCAAGCAGTGTTACAATATCCCCCCCTCCCCCTCCCCTCCCGCGCCCCTCCCATCCGGGCCCTTGAGGCGGAAAATCCCTCGCGCAAGCCGACCGTCTCGAGTCTTCGACCCCCAAAAACGCAACCCTTGACCATCAAATACTTGGAGGACAGGCTTCGACTCCAATTCTTCAGAGACCATCCGTTCGAGGCCTTCAGACCAGTATCCATCGTGGAGGGTCAGCTGGTCGAGCCAGAGCACCCAGTGAGAGGGAAGGATTGGACAAGGTTGAGCCAGCGAACCAAGAACCCGACAGCAGAAGAGTAAGCAACTCTTTTGGCGCTTTTTTTCCCGTTTCACTGATTCCCCTCTCTAGCGCTGTTCTTTTCGCTGCTAACCTCCACAGACACCACAATGTGTCACTCACTGTCGCTTATACCCGTGCGATCGCAGAGTTCCGTGCCTTATGTGCAGAATATGACATTGCGAACACATTCGCTCGCATGGAAGCCGAGTCTTATGGCACCGTGTTCCCGTCAGAAATTGACCGGACGTTCGAGAAAGAGGACAAGGTTTACAAGTCTGTCGAGCGCAAGAAGGCCCTCGACGAGAGTGCTCTCCGCGCCCGCAAGCGTTGGCGTGCAATCCTCAACCTCGACAGCGGCATGGGCAATACTTGGAGTCGGGGACAGGAGTATGTCAAACGTCAGAAAGACGGTGTGCGACCATCGCACCTCGTGGACGACCAGACCCAACGACCTTCAAGCCCATCAGAGGAACAGCTCTTTGGAAGTCGATAGCTTAGTTTATTTGGTTTTCCATACCCCTCGACTTGAGTGAGTGCATATACTAGTAATACAACAAAGTCCA
>JBBPSC010001326.1:0-10529 GCA_038093395.1 Baorangia bicolor | reverse complement strand
TGACTATCTATGCATGATGAAATGTATTCTTGGTCCTGTGGTGTTTTTCAGCCTAAATCCTTGAATGAATAGTCTATAAACAAATAAATAAATTTATGAATCATAGAAGTGTTACAATTTTCTTCCTTCTTCCTCATGTTCTTCTCTTTACCTCTCATCTCATCACTTGTACCTGGCATGGACAGTCAGCTTCTATCTCTTCAGCCTTCTTGCTTGTCATTGCTGACCTTTCCAACTTTACCTTTATCCATTTACTGCCTTGACCTTTCCCTATTACAGACTTATCCTACTCCTTGTCATCTCTCTCATGATGGCCAGTTTCCCCCAGTTTCCATCATATTCATATTCTTTCATGTTCCATTCCCTATGGTAACTTAGTCTGTGCACACTATCCTTTATCATATAAACCTACATCACCTTGTTTGTATTCTTCATTCTTGATTTGTGCAATACAAGCATACATTCATGAGTCATTTTGGAAGCTATTGCTCCATCCCTCATCCTTTGTCCTCACACAAGCCCTAGAAACCCTAGGCATCTCTGTTGAGCTTATAAGATATTCTCAATTGTCCTTGTCCTTGCACCAAGTGTCTACAACTCTTGGTCCCCTTGTCCTTGTCTCATTCACTATTCTTGCAGCTCCCTAGACACTAGTCTTCTTGTGAGTATCACCTAGGGTAGTATCCTCATTGAGCAAATCTCTTTGTATACACTTCACATAACAGAAGACACATAAAATACTCTTTCCTTCATGTAAAATTCACTTCATTAGCAAATCTATATTTAGTCTCATCAATGATGTTATTTTTGAACTAAGAGACACTAAGGATGAGAATGAATCATCAACCAGAGTGGACAAGAAAAATAGAGAAGGCCATACTATAGAGAAATTAGAAGATGGGTTTGAAGGGGAAGAGAGATAAGTTTGAGATTATGGATTTGGGATTATGAATCTTATTGAAAAACTCATGAGAAAGGCTGCAGCTGCTGCAAGAAAATCCTAGCAAATATAATGAGCTCCATAAGTAAAACATATTGAAAATTGAGCTTACTACTAACTTTTAGAATGAGTGTTACAATTTATTCTTTATCCTTCTATTCTTCTCCTATGTAAGTCAACAGCAACTTGCACTACTTGTCCTCTTAATATTGTTCTTTCCCTTTTCCCCTTATACAAACAATTTTTTATAAATGATGCATCTCTTGTCTCTATTGTGTTTTACTATATCACTTGTAGTACATGTGGCCTTTAGGACAGTGAAACCCCTCCCCCATATATACTGTACAGTACAATGAATTTGTAATAACATTTTGTCATGAACACCACCAAGACTCACACAAACTTGTGCAAAAATGCATATACTATACACTACTACTTTTGTCTTCAACTTTTTACCTTCAAAGTCACATGCACATCTCTAGCCCCCCCTATGGCAGATTGGTCATGCACAGGGGTCAATGCGAGCTGGAGGTGAGCTAAGAAGCTTCCAAGGGGATGCTGGTCAAGAGTTGAAATTTCACTCAAAAATGGTAGTGTACACTTTACTATACTTTGTATGTACAAACCCTAATCATATTGCCTCCCTTGCTCAGACCTGCCATTTTGCTGAGTCAGAGTCAGAAATTGAAAGATAGGTCGACCAATTGACCCCTGTGCATGACAATGCTCCCCCCCTATGACCCCATTTGGTATATAGTTACACCTAGTACACAGCTTGGTTTGTGCATAAGGTTGATCCTGTATAAATACTGGCTAGATAACAACTGAAGACCTCAGTCTAATCCACTTGTTTACACTGTCCAATCACCCATCACTACCTTTGGATCTAGGATTGAGGAAAACTTTGATTGCACTTCATTTGCTGAATCATAACACATTTTGCAGACTACTCTAGAGCTAGCTAGACTATCATGCATGATTGGTAAGGTATGATGTTGTCAGGGGTGTGGATAGCATAAGATGGGGGAAGGTAAAGTGAGAGATAGGGGTAGTGATTATGAATAAGGGTAAGACAAAAAAAAAGAAAAAGGGAACAATATGATATAAGGTGTACCTGTTATATGAAGCATACAAAGAATGACTCATTTAACAGGGATACACCACAGGCAATGCTCACAAAGAGACCAACATCTGTAATGCTGTAAGGATAATGAGTAGAGTGAGGATGAGGGAGGCCTGGGAGAGCCTGTTGAGAATGCCTAGGGTTTCTAGGACTTGTACTAGGACGAGGAGAGCTGTTTGTGCTTACTTCTACTCTCAGTGACTGGGTTTGATGCCATGAAAATGGAACTTTGATTGTCACCACAGATGGGGACTGCTGAGAGTTTATTTGCAAAGCATACACAAAGAGACTCACTCAATGAGGATACTACCCTAGGTGATACTCACAAGAAGACCAACATCTAGGGAGCTGCAAAGATAGCAAGAGAGGGCGAGGACTAAAGGACTAAGGGTTGAGAATGCTTAGTACAAGGACAAGGACAATTGAGACTATCTGATGAGCTCAATGGAGGGGCCTAAGGTTATCTAGGGCTTTATGCAAGGACAAGGGATGAGGGATAGAGCAATAGCTCTCAAGGTGACTCAGGAATGTACACTGATATTGTGCAGATCAAGAATAGTGAGTTACAAATGGTAAGGAGTAGGTTTATATGTGCACAGACCAGAATTCTTAGAAAGGAAAGGAAAGGAAAGGAAAGGAACATGGAAGAACATTATGGAAGATAGGGGACACAGGTTGTCATGAGAGAGACAACAAGGAGAGGAATAAGTCCATGATAGGAGATCAGGATAATAAAGGAAAAAAAGTAAAGTTAGAAGGGTCAGTGAGGATGAGTAGAAGAGCAGAAGAGATTGAAGCTGACTGACCATGCCATGTATGTATAGGAGACATGATGAAAGGTAAAGAGGAGGATGCAAGGTTGAAGAAAGAAAATTGTAACATTACCTCCTGTGTACAATTGAGCTCCTGGCTCAATGATTTGGCTCTCTCATCCTTGTGGATTAAACAGTGGGGATAGATGGTCCACCATAGATAGCCTGCTGCTGAGAGGGAGAGAGGAGATCAAAAGAACAATTGTCAGCCACATGTCCTGCTTGTTGGCACACTAAACAGTTATGATGGAGGCACCATCGATCTGTGTGGCCCCAGTTGTTGCACCAGCCACATTGGATAGTAAGGCAGGAGTGAGGGAGATGATCTGGGACAGTCTAATGGCAATGGGGGCAAGAGAAATATGGGCAGTCTTTTTTAAGGTGATCTTGGTCATGGCAATAAAAGCACTCTGTTGTGGTAGATGCATGAAAAATGGGGAGTTGGTCAGATGGGGGAGTGACTCAGGAAGAAGAGGATAGGACATGTCTGCTATAGGGAGGATGAAGGACAAGAGGATCATTGCAAGGGACAGGGATGATGTCTTCCTCATCACTTTCTTCAGCAGGGGTGGTGGTGGTTTCAAGAGGAGGAGATGAGAGGTGAGAGGCGAGTGAGGAACCAGGAGTGTCATTGGGTGAGGAGGGTCTGGCAGGAAAGAAATGATCTAAGTGTTTGAGGTAAAAGTTACATTGTTCCAAGGAAAGAGAAAGGAAGACTGGATGAAAGACTGGATAAATCATGGCAGGAGGAAGAGAAGTGATGAATCTGGAAAAGCCATGAGCATAAAGGGCATTAAGAAGGGGAGGAATGAGGTCAGATATTGGGTACTGTAGTGTAGGATCAACATTTAGGAAAAGGTTGAGAATTTGTAGCATACAGGAAATTCCATGAATGGTGTGAATGAGAGCATGGGAGACAGTGTCTTCACCATATAAGGTATTATTTTTGATGGCAAGGAGAAGGTGGGGAGTGTCTATGATGGTGGTGAAGAGCATGTATTGCATGAATTTTGGCAGCAGAGAGGGATAAATGGAATGCATATGTAAGAAAGTAGAGAAAGTGGAGGAAGTGGAGGGCAAGGAAGAGGGAGTGGCTGATGAGGGGGAAGGCATATTGAGCAAGAATGAAGTCAAAGATCATAGACTAGGTGGAATGGTTACTAACCACACCTTATTACCCACTTTCCAGGGGGAGAAGTGACAGGCAGATCTTGAGGTCATTGCCTTGTGAAACAACCCTCAAAGCTTGAAGCTCAAAGGTTGCACTAGAAAGGCTAAGACTTGAAAGATGAAGGAGGAGTACTACTACTGGGACCCTTTGAGGGGAAAAGACCAGAAGAACTAGACTGGAGTTCTCTGGTGTTGCATTTGAGGTTTATATACTACATGGGTTGTGTACACCTGTGTACGTCTAATCTACGATGACCATGCTTTGTCCACATGTATGGGAACGGAATGGAAGCATAGAAGCATAGCATGAGGCCAACACGCTGTGTGGCAGAATGGAAGAGAAGAGAAGTATACAACGTGTGATGTGCATGTTAATCAAAATGGAAGAGAAGCATAATGTAATAATAGCTGGCACGGAGATGAAGTGAAAGTGTGAACTCCGTGACAGTGTAAGGGGATCGTAGATCCGTGTGAAAGAGTTGAGTGTCCTGCTGACTAAGCAGCTTTGCACGAAACGATTCTAAGTCCATGAAAATGTAAGTAAGCGTTCACGATAAGATAGATGATTAGATCCTTAGGGATCACGTGACGCAATAAGATAAGATAAGATCAGAAAATGTGAACATGTGAAGGGTGAAAAATGTAGACCCGTAACACCTTGCAGGCTGATTCATGTGCTGCAAGGGCTTCTTTACAAGCACCATCTAGAGAGGAGAGGCAGCTTTCTAGAGCGGGGAGGAAGGTCTTTCCTAGAGGGGGATAGGAATGAGGTTCATAACCATAGAGGAGGAAGAATGGAAATTTCTTTGTGGAACTGTGGGGGGCAGAGTTATGGTGGAATTTGGCAGCAGTGAGGGAGGAAGCCCAGGAAGAGGGGTTGTTGGCACAAAAGATCTGGAGGTAGGTTTCAAGTTCTTGATTGATTCACTCAGTTTGTCCATTGGTGTAGAAACAACAATCCTAGTCAATGTGTAAAGGTGAGGAAAGCGATAGGCTTGTCTTCAAAGAGGGCTCAAGGTAGAAGTGTAAAGCCAGAAGATATAGGTCTGAAGAAAGATGGAGTCCAGAGCAATAGTCCAAGGTAGAAGGGAAAGTCTGGTGATAGGAGTGATAGTCTGAAGGGAGAGAGAGGTGGTCTGGGTGTGGTAGTCTAGAGCAGGGTGTTACGCGAAGCGTACCAAAGGAGTCTCGTTCAACAGGGATACTCCGCAGGCGATTCTCACGAAGAGACCGACGTCTGGGGAGCTGCGAGGATAACGAGATATCAAGACAAGGGAGTCTCAAAGAGACCGACAAGGATGCCCAGGGGCGCTGGGACTTTATATGAAGATGCCTAGGGTTACTAGGTCTTGGACGAGGGGAAAAGCGTCGACAAAGAGTCACACTTAAAGGCGAGGACAAGGACAAGGAGAGGAAGCTGTACTTCCGAGTGATTCAAGATGGTATGCTTGTATTGTGTAGATCAAGAATGGAGAAATACAAGCGATGCAGTAAGGTTTAAATAAAGGGGAAGACACGCACAGACCAGGCTGACTAAAGTAATGGAAATGGATGGAACACTCGTCGTCATGAGAGAGGCGACTGCGGAGGAAGGTAAGTCCATGTAAGGAACTAAGGGAACAAATAGGTGATGATAACATCGGAGGGGTCGGTGAGGATTAGTGAAGCAGAAGTGATGGAAGCCAACCTACCACGCCACATGCGAGTGACGAGTCGAGACGTAACAAGGTAAATAGAGCGATAAAGAGAGAAAAACGTAACATTACCCCCTTCGTACCTTCGAGCTCCTGGCTCGATAGTAAAATGCCCTCGCCTTTTTAACTCAGATGCTGGGGATAGAGGGTCCTCCATGAATGGTGTGTGCCTGAGAGGGGGAGAGACAGTCAAAAGGACAGTCGTCTGCCACGTGTCCTGCCTGAGAACAGATTGAACAGTTACGATGGGGACAGTGTTGGTCGGAGTGGCCCCAGTTAAGACAACTGCCGCATTGGATGGTGAGACAATCTTGAGCGAGATGTCCAGGGCAGACCTGGTGGCAGTGGGGACATGAATATGTAGGGCAATCCTTCTGAAAGTGTCCCTGGTTGAAACAATGGAAGCATACGGTGAGGGAGTTTGCCCGGGCTCTAGAGAGTTGCGAGGATGGGGGCATGACCCAAGTAGGGGAGGATAAAGTGCGCTGTCCATGAGGGGGTTTGAAAACCTGAGGTTCCAACCGGGGGATAGGGATGGTGTTGTCATCACTGTCAATGGAGGCAAGGGATGGTTCGAAGGGAGGAGAGGAGAGGCGAGTGGCAAGGGCAGAGGTAGGAGCAACGAGTGAGGAGGGAGTTCTGTTGGAAGGAAGTACGTCTGAGTGTTCCAAGTAATCGTCACGTTGTTCTTGGGTAAGAGAAAGGAAAATGCGACAAAAAGTGGGGAAAATTGTAGCAGGAGGAATGGAGGTAATGAAGGTAGAAAAGCCATGGTCGTATAGTGCGCTGAGAATGTGAAATGGAATCTCAGTCAAAGATGTGCGTAAGGCGAGGTCTGAGTTCTGAGAGAGGTTTAAAAGATGCTACGTACGTGCGATACCATGAAAGGCGCGAATGAGAGATTGGGAAATGTAGTCCTCTTCAAAGAGGGGGTCTTCTTCAATGGTGTGGAGAAGAGTGGGAGTGTCTAAAACAGCAGCGAAGAGCATGTTTCGCCTGGATTCAGGCAGAAGACAAGGTAATACCGAATGAGAACATAAGGAGGAATACGAACCAGACGAAGGAGAGGGCTGAGGAGATGTGGTATCCGAGGAGGGAGATTGCATGTTGGGCGAGGATAAGGTCAAAGAACATAAACGAGGTTTTCAGGTAAGGGTGTGAATGAAGTGAACGAGGAAAACAATGAAAAAGACAGCAGCGATAATGAGAAGAGTAGGACTGGAATAAGCCAAGTGGGCGCAATGGATGGAAAGACCAATAACAAGGAAGAAGAAAATGATGAGAAAAGGTAGGATTTCTAGCGTGGGATTGGCGGGGGAGTCAATTGGGTAGATGTGAGGAGGGCCGAGGTAGAACATTTTCTAGGGTCTTTCTTTTATAATTGGTGTCATTTCTTATAGGCAGTGAGGAGAGCGGCAGAATGACGGAGATTAGAAGCTGGTTCCCATGTATTTTCGGATGATGGGTAACCCTTCCATGCGGTCAGGAACCAGCGATGGTTAGCAGGGCCCTTGTGGGAGATGATGGCCTCGACCTTGTATTCTTCTTCGTTATCTATAACGTCAGGAGGGGGAGACGAGAAGGCGGGACCATGTGTTTTGGTGGAGCAATAAGGGGATAGTAATGAGGCATGGAAGACATCATGGATTTTCCATGTGGGAGGGAGGCGGAGTCGGTAGGTGAGAGGAGATAGTACCTGCATGATCTCGAAGGGACTGTGTCGTTTGGGTGCAAGTTTCCTGGATGGGTAATGAAGGCAGAGATGAGAGGCTTCTAACCACACCTTGTTACCCACTTTCCAAGGGGAGAAGCGGCTGACTGATCTTGAAGTCATCGCCTTGTGAGCAGAATCGTGCGCTGCAAGGGCTTCTTTGCGAGCTTCATCAAGGGAGGAGAGGCAATTTTCTAGAGTGGGGAGGAAGGTTTGTCCTAGAGGGGGATAGGAACGAGGTTCATAACTGTAAAGAAGGGAGAATGGGGATTTCTTGGTGGAGCTATGGGGAGCGGAGTTGTGGTGGAATTCAGCGGCAGTAAGGGAGGAGGCCCAGGAAGAGGGGTTATTGGCGCAAAAGATCCGAAGATAGGTTTCCAATTCCTGATTGGTTCGTTCGGTTTGTCCATCCGTCTGGGGATGATAGGCAGTAGAGAGGCAAACATCATATTTCAGGAGGCGGGCTAGTTCTCTAGCAAAGGCAGAGGCGAACTGTGGGCCTCGATCGGAGATGAGGGTTTCATGGAGGCCGAATCTTTTGAACACCTGGTTGAAAAATATTTGCGCAACTCCTGCAGCATCAATGGTTTTTGAGCAAGGAGTGAGAATTACCCCCTTCGTAAGGCCATGGTCTACTATGACCAGAATAGAGTCGTGAGCGTTGGAAAGGGGAAGGTTGGTGATGAGGTCAACAGAGAGTTGCTTAAAGGGAAGGGAGTGGGAGGAGGGGATTGGAGAGAGAGGGGGAACCGTTGGATGGGTGTTCACCTTGTTTTGCTGGCAAACCGCACAGCCGTTGTTATGGGTCTACATTTTTCACCTTTCACATGTCACTTTTTCTGATCTTATCTTATCTTATCACGTCACGTGATCCCTAGGATCTAATCATCTATCTTATCATGAACGCTCTACTTACTTCATGGACTTAGTCATTTCATGCAATTGCTGCTTAGCCAGCAGGGACACTCAACCTTTCACATGGATCTAAGATCCCCTTACACTGTCACGGAGTTCACATTTTCACTTCATCTCCATGCTGGCTATTATTACATATGCTTCTCTTCCATTTGATGAACATGCGCATCACGCATGGTATGCTTCTCTTCTCTTCCATTCTGCCACACAGTGTGTTGGCCTCATGCTATGCTTCTATGCTTCTATTCCATTCCCACACATGCAGACAATGCATTGCAATTGTAGATACAGTGTATACATGGACAAATACCTGTTGTAGTATATAAGACCTGAATGCAACACCAGAGAACTCCAGTCTAGTTCTTCTGGTCTTTTCCTCTCAAAGGTCCCAGTCGTAGTACTCCTCCTCCTTCATCTTTTCACTTTCAAGTCTTAGCCTTTCCATTGTGCAACCTTTGAGCTTCACACTTTGAGAGTTGTTTCAGCCGTTGATGAAATGTTTCACAAAGGATGAAAGACCCGGCCACCAGAAGTCGCGTTCAAGGATGGACCTAGTGTGAAAGATACCCATGTGACCCGAAAGCGGTGAGGAGTGGATGGAGTGAAGGAGGGCAGAGCGAGCTGCAGGAGGGACATACATACGACCCTTGAAGTAAAGATGTCCATTGTCGAAGGTCCAATTGTTCAGGGAGGCACGAGTGAAGAGAGGAGAGCCCTCATCGAGGGCAGCCAGAGCTTTAAGTACAAAGGGGTCAGAGGTGGTGGAGGACTTGATGTGGCGTGCGAGGGTGAGGTCAAGAGCATTGATAACAACCGGGTTGGGGAGGATGGTGCAGTCTGCATTGTCAGAGGAGGTATCAACATCATCCTTTCGAGAGAGGGCATCAGCAGGGCCCATCTGGGAACCTGGGGTTACAGCCCAGACGATGTCGAAGTCTTGGAGGAAAAGAGCCCAGCGGGCCTGACGACGAGAGAGTTTGCGAGGATCACGAATATAGGAGAGGTTTTTGTGGTCAGTAATAATTGTGACCGGGTGGGGGGTGCCTTGGAGGTAATGTTTCCATTCGTCGAGGGCGTAGATGACAGCGAGGAGTTCTCTGTCATAAATGTCGTAGTTTCGTTCTGCAGAGGAGAAGGTCTTGAAGAAGTACGCTGTGGGTTTCTTGTCACCGTTGGGGTCGAGTTGCATGAGGACCGCACCAACAGCAAGGAGGGAGGCATCCGTCATGACAAAGAAGGGTTTGGCGACATTGGGGATGGTGAGGACTGGGGCAGTGCAAAAGATGTTGCGAAGGGAGTCGAAGGCCTTCTGTTGGAGAGGCGTCCATGCCCATTTCTCATCCTTTCGGATGAGGAAGGTTAGAGGAGAAACAATGTTGGAGTAATTGGGGATGAACTTCCGATAGAAGTTAGCAAACCCGAGGAAGGATCGTACTCCTTTGACAGAGGTGGGGGGTTTCCAGTCAGCGATGGCAGCAAGCTTCTTTGGGTCCATACGGACGAGTCCTTGTCCAATGATGAGGCCTAGATACTCCATGGTGGGGGCATCAAAGGCGCATTTGGAGATCTTCAAAGAGAGTTTAAGTTCCCAAAGGTGTTGGAGAACGCGACGAGTGCGTTCATGGTGAAGGGAGAGGGAACCTGTGGTGGCAATGCCGATGTCATCCATGTAAATCTTGAGCCATCGCTCGGCAATCATGTCAGCAAAGTTATGGTTCATGAAAGCCTGGAAGGTGCTGGGGGCATTGCAAAAGCCAAAGAACATGACTGTGGGTTCGAAAAGACCTAGGGGGGTGATGAAGGCAGCTTTCCACTGGTCTTCTTCCTTGATACGAATGTTGTTGTACTCCCATCGGATATCGAACTTGGTGAAATATGTCGCGTCTTTCATGTCATCTATGAGCTCAGGTATGAGTGGTAATGGGTAGGCGTTCCGAACAGTGTGGGAGTTGAGATACCGGTAATCTTGGCACGGTCGAAGCGATCCATTGCTTTTGGGAACAAAGAAGAAGGGAGAGGCCTGGGGGGATTTTGAAGGAACAATGTGACCGGTCTTGAGATGTTCCTCGACGAAAGCTTTACAAGCTTCCTTTTCGGCTGGGTTAAGGGGGTACACTTTGGCCACCTTAGGGGCGAAGGTGTCTCTGAGTTCAATGGTGTGGTC